>JANAVB010026997.1:5175896-5350896 GCA_029216955.1 Iris pallida
CGTCAGATCGAGACGAAACTTGCGCCAAGAGGACCGTATCATTTTTCTGGTCCTGGATGCCAAGTTTGGTCCAATTCTGAGACAGTTGATCGGATCGCCGTTTTGCGGGCCCCACGGTCCCACTCAACGGATGATTTTGTGCACGGCCCACCGGAATCCAAAATTGGACATACCGTTGGGCTCGTATCGAAAATCCGGATCTGTTGACATATAGTTTGATGACTTTCGAGACCATTACTCTGGCACGATTTTCGGTGCAAAGCGGATCCAACGACGAATATCGTTTTTACCCAAAATTACCGTTTTGCCCCTGTGTCCAGAATTGGACTTAAGGACAGGCAATCCTAGCTAATTTGACTATTCTGAGAATGTTGGCGATGTTTGTTTTAGCTTTCGGAGACAGTTATGATGACTTGGACTTCATGGCTTGGCAGTTGACTGTATGTTGTTGGATCTGCGTGCAACCACCAGGCAAGTATACCTTGCCTCCCTCTACAGTTTTATTTACATGTATTTCATTTCAGTTTCAGTCTTTGATTGTTTATGGACATGTGCTCTTCGTGTTATATTCTGCTGAGTTGTTTTCATTGCATATAGTCGTGTTCATGTTTGGCCTTGTGTTTCGTGCTTGGAGTTTCTCACCAGTACCTTGCTTAATTCGTGTCATAGAACGAGTGCGTGTAGTGAACTGCCATAGCCTTGATTATCGTTGTACACAACCAGAGAGTCTACACTCGGGACGAGGGTTGTTTGGTGCACCAGAGAGTCCACACTCGGGACGAGGGTGTTTGTCGTGATCATTGGCACCAGAGAGTCCACACTTGGGACGAGGGTTGACCAATTACACCAGAGAGTCCACACATGGGACGAGGGTGTCTCGCCGTGAGCTAACCAGAGAGTCCACACTCGGGACGAGGGTTAGTGCTTAGTTCAAACCAGAGAGTCCACACTCGGGACGAGGGTTTGGTTCTTCCATTGATCTCGTGTATCGTTTATCCGGCAGTTCATTTATACGTAGTTGTTCTAGTGTTCGTGTGTTCGTGTGTTCGTGTTCTTGTTCTTGTTCGTGTTCTTGTTCGTGTTCTTATTCTTGTTCGTGTTCATGTTCGTGTTCTTGTTCTTGTTCGTGTTCGTGTTCGTGTTCTTGTTCTTGGTCATTTGTCGTGTTCCTGTTTTTCTTTGTTTATTTTATTGCGTATGATAAAACTGTTAGATAGGCATGTATATTATGTATCTTGCTATGTCCTCTGAGGACCTGATGATCTCCTCAGGTTTAGCGATTGCATGGAGTTAGCTAGTGGTTCTGGATGACAGATGTGATGATACGCTTGCGGGATTCAGGTATCGTTATCGTGTTTATTATCCGCTCGTGCTTTCATACCTTATCATGAGATATCCTGTTTCTTAATTCAGTTTTAGACTCTTGTTATTTCCTTTGGAGTCTTATCGGACAATTATGCTAGTGGGCTGCAGACCACGGCCCATAGTGTTCATTCATGTTTATTATTCTTATTGTGGATTGAGATATAGATTTGTTTGCCATGATTTGGCAGTATACCATAGCCGCGACAGCGTTTACGTATCCGAGTCGGGCTGGAGTCTGCTCGATACGTAGCTGGCTTGCTCATGCTCTCGCGTCCGAAAAGCGGGTGCGGGTCGTGACATGATCATCGCACCATACCATGCGACACACCATATCTTGCCATCTTTACTGCTTACATTTAGTTGCATTTTAATATTCAGTTATTATATATTACTGCACTTTTATTTCCAGTTAATTATTTTTTTCTTGCATGTGGACCTAGAGTTTAGGGATTACCGTCAATTTAGTGTGTCTCATTAACTTGTCACGATTGTACACGAGTTGTGTGTGAGTTGTGAGTAACATATAGAGGTCACTTGCATGTTGGCTGATCCCCCGTATGCATGCGTTTGAAATAACTGTCAATAGATGCATGTTAGAAGACTTGACAATTATTAGGTATAAAACAGTATTGTGGAAGCGACATGTGTTGGTGCGTCGTGGTTACGACGCATGTATAGTATCATTGGAGGGAGAGGACAGCTATTAGCGTAGGGGCTACATTTACTTTTGCACACATTTTGGGTCGATAGCGACTCGGATGAGCGCTACTTACTGCCCCAGGGCCGATAGCGACTCAGATGAGTGCTACTTACTGCCCATGGCCGATAGTGACTCGGATGAGCGCTACTTACTGCCACTCTTTATTTACTCTGCTGATCCTACAGCCCCTACGTAGAACGTTGTTCTCAAGTGCATATCACTTAGACGATTAGGGACCCAGTTGTGTTGTAGTCTTATAGTGTTTGCAATTGCAGTTATAATGGCATGTTCTTTATGTATCTTGTTTCGTACTTCTGAGGACCTGGTGATTTCTCCAGGTGTATTTTTTTATGATTTTCGCAGGTGCTCTAGCCAAGGCCATAGTTTACTATCTATCTTCGCGATGCTAGTTCTTGGATTGTCTTTCGCTTCGCTCGACTCTTCCATCGTTGCTATGTATTTCTCTCTTTTTAGTTGGTACTGGATTTGTCTCCGCCCAACGTTTTGTACAAATGACATTTATAAGTTGATTCGATGATATATTTATTTGTTGATGAGATTAGTTTCATGGCTTTCTACATTTCACAACTTATGTATACATACGAGGGTTCCATATATTTCGTATGTATACATCTGGCATGTCTATGTACTTAGTCCTTGTATTTTGGAACTGGAACGTTACAACTTTGGCGACATCGGGTTTCAATGTATCTAATTAGAATGTCAGACAACTATTGTTAGTTATAAAGAAGCACAAAAAATTTGAATGTTGACTTAATTTTACAAAACAGAATCATGTCCAAATCCTTATGCTTATTTAAATTAAATAATCATAAATTCTTATGTACATGCATATTTTGAATTAAATAATCATAAATCCTCAAATTAGATTCACTGAATATATGCATCACAAGATTACATCAAATAATCCATAAAGATTATACCAAAATTTATCTACTACATGATAAACATGTGAATCTTTTGCATGATTTAAAACATGAATTTTAATTTGACAAAAACTTTGCATTATCAACTTAACAAAATTCATGTAATAATCTACCGAAAATATTCATCCAGAGAACAACAACATATAGGACATGATAAAAATACTCCAAAATATATTATGATAAGACAAAATACGTATATTTATCACGTCGATGTCTCTATCGAATCATATCACAGTATGATCTAGTTCTAATACTTTGACATAATAATTATAATCAGCATAATATTCCTTCTTAGTTGATGTTAATATAACCATTAAGATTAAAAACATGTGAATATGATTATGCCAAAATTGAACTCTTATCACACATCTCACAACAAAAATTATATCTTTCCTAAAGCACAACCACCAGGTCGAAGAGTGCACGCATGCACATGGCCAACAATTTGAATGATGTAATCATGCAATCAAAACCAATTTTTTAATATATACTTAAGCACAAACATTTGCAATTCATGAACGGCAAGCCAACAAAACTTGATCGAACAACAGATCATCACATTTTATTCTAAAATAGAATAATTAATGCACTTATTGAAAATAGAAGCAATAGAGATGGCAAACATGTTTGACTAAGAACCTGCAGGATTTTTCGCAAAACTTTGAATCCATCATTAAATAAAACTACATGGTTAATCAATTGAAAAAATGAAGCAAAAAATGCATCAGAAAGAACCACAAGCCTTTCAAACCATCTCATAATTAAAAATTGCATCAGGAAAATACATCCAAAAAGAATCATAAACCTTTAAAAAAAAAACAGAAAATCGAAATCTTATCACTATAATATCAGATTTCTCCAAGAATCAGGTCTAAATAACTAAACACCAAATTCGAATCAGAGATTATATATCAAATGGTGTCCCAGAAACGCAGGATCGATCTTTACAAATCTCAACACACAACATTATTATCTCAAACATATACACGCTTTTGATCTAATTCTTAATACTGAAGTGGAGCATCATATAGGACAAAGTCAATATAAAGCAAAAGCAAAGGCAATATCATGTCCACAATAAGGGATAATTTTTTTACATCGGAACTCTAAATTAAATTAGATCCAATGATCTAGGGTTCCTGAACAATAAAAAAAATTATTCTGAAACTTCAACCTCATAAATCAAACAGGGATCCCTGAAACTTCAACATTATTATCTCCGGAGACTCTGATACCACTTGTTA
This sequence comes from Iris pallida, assembly GCA_029216955.1. Lineage (NCBI taxonomy): Eukaryota > Viridiplantae > Streptophyta > Magnoliopsida > Asparagales > Iridaceae > Iris > Iris pallida. The sequence goes on from JANAVB010026997.1 coordinate 5,180,153, forward strand.
TAAATTATTGTCTGTTGATTCATGAAATGAAGAATAAAATTAAATGCGGAAGCGTACCTGAATCCATTGATTGGCTTGATGGATCTTGAAGCAGACGTCTCTTGACCCTTAATAACAAAGATGAAATCTTTGTTCCTCTCTCTGTTGATGGGAATACAGAAGAGAATAGAGAAAACCCTCTCTTTGGTGGTCGTATGAGTTGGGTACCATAAACCCTAATGAATACATATAAATATATATGTTTTGATATTTCTAATTTGGCCTCTCATCAAATTAGATTTATCTCCGGTATCTACACATTATTTCCATGACAATTATACCCTTAAGCCAATTTCTCAAATAGACCACTTTAATTTGGCTTTATTATTTAGATAGCCCAACACAATTAATTTTACATGTGTAGCCAATATTATTGAATAATTCTAACAGTTAGAAACATACTATTCATCTTATTATTGTATAATTCTAACAGTTGGAAACATACTTAACCACAATGATCTTCCAGAAATTAGTCATACATGAATCACTTTTCAGATATTACACTGATTCTATATATATATATATGGCACTTTTCAGATATGAAGCAGTTTTCAGATATCACACTGACTAGGAACATAATACCTAACCAGAATGATCTTCCAGACATTTCCGGAGAAGTCAATGAAAGAGAATTCTAGATAAATCTAAAATTAAAAAGTCCAGTGATGAGACTGTAGCTACTTGTTTGACAATATATGAAATTATTTGGATAAAGAAGAAAATAAATTGATATATTTCACACAGCTGCCAGACTCGAATATTCGAATGAATAATTCCCTAAATATTTTAAACGATCCACGTCGAGAATTAAAATATCCAGTTATACAACAATAGGTCTAATTGTACCTCCATTAGACTGCACCACTGTCTCACGTATTGTACCAATGAGATTGCAGCTATGTTTACCTATCACAAATCAAATTATTTGGGTGAAGAAGACAGTAAATTAATATATTAATATATTTCACAAATTTATATATTTATATTAGCTGCCGATGATTCATATATCCAAATGAATAATTCTGTAAATATTTTAATGACGAGTAGTATGTTTAAAGCACCAGAAAATATTATGAGTAATGCAAACCTACATATTCTCAACTATCCAGTATATGAAATGTCATAGAAGATGGCACAAAACAGTTTCAAATAACATCTTCAATAGAGTCTAAATGGAGAGGATACCGAATAATGTATTGCTTGTTAAAATCTCCTAACCTACCGTAGTTGTGATACAAGTCAGATCTCCCAATTCACTCCCAATATTGCTACGTACATTCTTTGATGCTTGGTCTTCATGTTACAACAACAAGGAGCATACGCTCTCATTACAATTGTTCTCTATTTGTTGTAAAATCCGCTCTCTGTCATCATCTTACTCCAAATTGATCAAGATCTAAATCTCTGCAATCCATCTTGTGGAATCGATTCTAGTCTTTCTGGGAAACCAAGTGGCTCAGGTCGAGAACTGAGAACTTCTACGATGCAGGTTTGGGTCTCACACTGAAACCCGTCCTACATGATTAATGTATTCCACATACACCAGTGTTCCACTTCTATGTGAACTTCATCCTTGAAAGTCTTGCCAATTTTCCGGAAACATATTCATGAATCTATTTCCTCCATTATATCGAAAACCTATCTTTCTAAACACCTCCAAAGTCCGTGTTCCGTTTGGTCTATTCTTGCCTGATTAGCCCTTCAACTATAATCTTACCATTCCATCTGACCTGCTGGGTATCCGTAGATCACTGTTAGAGATTTATTCAGCACATTTGTCTTGTGCATAGGTACACCCACTTTGGATCCCTCTAAAATCTCCCCAAGTCTCTTTTGGAGAACCTGAGCCCACACTCCCCCTCTCAAGCATCCCCTTAACAATCATGTAGCACTCCTATGCTTGACACTTATTGCCAATTATACTTTCATGTAGTTAAATGTCTTCATACCTACACAAAATCCACTCTCCATGCTATCTTGTGCCAATTACACTTTCATGTAGTTAAATGTCTTTTTCTTTTCTTTCTTTTTTTTTTTTTAGTTAAATGTCTTCATACCTACACAAAATCCACTCTCCATGCTATCTTGTCCTATGAGTGAACCCAGTGGCCATAACTCATATACCACACTCAATTTCTTCGGTTAGGTTAATATGCATACTGACCCATTAAGCACATTTCATGTCTATCTTGTTAGTACATCCATTCCCTATGTTGTACAGTAGATGTTAAACACCTCAAGTGCACGTCTCTTCATCAATATCTTTATTTACAAATATCTATCTTTCTGGTTCCACTACACAAAAGTTGGATATGATAATCTAAGGAAATTACCAATGAATCCTCAAAGCTTCAAAAGAAAGATTGGTAGGACTAATTCATGAATGGTGGCTTTTAGGTGAATTTCCAAACTGTATTAGCCCAAAACAACAGTTGCAACCCGATTTAAATTTTCATTCAAAGAGTAGACTGGTGATGAGCATTCCTTGCCAAACTTATAGTCTTTCTTCTGAATTCGACACTAGAAACAATGCAAGGGTACCTCGACTAAAAACTATAATCAAGAACAGTTTTCTACTTCTACAACAACAACAAAGCCTTTAACCAGAATTTTTGGGGTCGGATGAGTTTCTTGCTTCTAATAAATATAAAATCCAACCGTTATCATCACTAACTCCTAGTCAAAGAAGACGTATCCTATCCACCTCTTTTCTTATTAGAAATACAGTAAAAGAGATGAAGCAAGGATGAACAAATTTAGATGCCAACTTGAGAAAAGAAGAATCCAGAAATCAAACAAACATAAGCTTGGAATGCATGGAAAAGCAATGAACAAGTATGAAGCATGAAGGGTGGAGGTAGTTGAAATTACTCATCTTAGAAATTAAAAGGAAGTAACCAGTGAAGACGAGCACAACCTTTAACCAAGAAACCCAGACCAAGGTCCCAAGTCACAAGGAGATGATTGGTCAAGAGTATCCATCCAAAGGTGAAAAACATTCTTACAAGCAGCCGGCATCGCATTTAGATAGACAAGATGCAATTAGAGTAAAAGGTTAAGCCACAATGCATCATGGGCTTGCTGCCCGCCTTTAATCCAGTCATTAACTCCCTTCACCGTAGAGTATTAGATATAAACAAAGGAATTCCAGGGATAGAAGCAGCAGTTGTGAAATGCAACCAAACATTTAAATATATTTTGGTCACAGGATTATTGTACACACTTGTCTTGCGAGTATAAAACCTATTTAACTGCATTCATGTATTAACTAGACAAAAAAGAAGCATATATAGATATAGATATCACCCCTGGAATTTGAGGCAAGAAGCCCTATCTGCTGAGACTATCCATATTATGCAAGCCTCCCCAGATAGTGAATTTGCAGTAAGAACTCGTTCCCAGAAAGAGTTCTGACTCCCATTATCTTCAAAACATACCAATTTCAAGATCAGAAGTGAATTTTGCTACCTTTATAGGCATCATCCCATCAATTCCCATTAGGAGGGGGCTGTTAATACAACCAATCTCTGCTGTGGATCCTAAAAAGTTCTCAGTTGGAATATCAGCAACATTTTCATGTAAGACTACACCTTGCATCTCAGGAAATCCATAAGGAATGGCCTGCGGAACTGCAGATAGAACACTGTGTTGAGAATCAATAAGGGACTTTTAGTCCCACATCGGAATTTGTAGTATGTAGTGGAGCTACACTCCCTATAAGTAGTGAAGTAGTCCATCAATAAAATTCATCCCAACTATTATTTTCTATATGGTATCAGAGCCATAACTCTCTCTCTCTCTCTCCAAACAAAAAAAAAAAAAAAAAAAAAAAATTTTTTTTAGCACCCTCCCGGAGCAGCCCCCCCCCCCCCCGACCCCCTTTCCCCCCCCCTCCCGAAGCAGCCCCCCTTCCCCCCCCCCCCCCCGACCCCCCTTTCCCCCACACCCGCTGACCCGCGCCCCCCCCCCCCCCCCCCCGCTGACCCGCGCCCTCCCCCCCCCCCCCCCCCCCGCTGACCCGCCGCCCCCCCCCCCCCCCCGCTGACCCGCCGGCCCCCTTCCCCCCCTCCAGCGCCGCCCCCCCTCCCCCTCCGCCCCTTTACTGCTGCTACAGCACCCTTTTTAGGGTTTTCTTTTTGCTGTTTCCAAAAAAAAAAAAAAAAAAAAAAAAACAGATTTCTTCTCTTTAGAAGATCTCTGTAGTTGCCTTCGAGAATTAGTACCTTCTTTTTAGAAGCTCTGCTACGAATAAGAAATCTCTTTAGATCTTCATATCTCAGAAACGTTGTCTTTACAATCGTTTCTGCACGGCTGGTATACCTCTGGTTTGTCTCATGCAAGGAGGCACAACTACGTTGGTTATCCTTGAGCCGTCCGAACGCGTTATCATGACGCGGTTCTAGTTGGTCGTATAAACTACGACATATCAGTGAGGGATCTCGTTTTGTTGTTTCCCCCCGGTAGCTGACTAAGACGAAGACGACTCCAAAGAAGACGACTCCGGAAATAACAACACCTCACTGATTGCAGTTGCAGAAGTCATGGATTCCATCTATGAGAAGTTGACAGCAGAAGAAATGAAGGCCCTGGTCGAGGATCTCCTGACCAAGAGATTACCGGAGGCGACCCCACGCGTGACCCATACTGATGTGGATCCGTCACCGTACAAAATGGAGAAGTTGGACAAGCTGGAGACGAAGTTGGAAGGCACGACCAACTACTTGAAATGGTCGTGGCAGGTGATGCGGACGCTGAAGGGACGTGGCTTGGTTGGTTATGTTGATGGCCACACTACGGCCCCTGTCGATCACTCCTCGAAGGAGTTTGCTGTATGGGACATTGTCAACAATGTCGTGGCTGGTTGGTTGACAGCCTCTTTGACCGACCAAGTGTCGGGTAACGTTGAAGTAATGGAGGGAGCTGCTGATATCTGGAGAATGTTGAAGGACATGTACTCCGGTTCGGGTAACCCCATGCGAGTCTTCCAACTGCAGGATGAGCTCGATAGGGTAATCCAAGACGATCGTACCATCTCTGAGTACGCTGCCTTGTTGAAGAAGTACTGGTCTGATCTTGACCATTATGATCCTCTTGGCATGGAGGATGCTCAGGTTGAACCGACTTTTGCCAAATATTTTCAGAAATTTCTGGATTATATTTCGCGGCAACGGATGATGAAGTTTTTGAAGGGGCTCAACCCAGCGTTTGAGCAACGGCGGAATGTCCTTCTCGCACAACCGACGCTGCCGACATTAGAGGACGCCATAGCTGCCATAGCACAAGAAGAAGCATGGTTGAAGCTGATGCCTACCAAGGATATCTCCCAGGGGGAGCAGGCCGGAGTTGACACATCTGCTCTTGCCACTTTCACACAGCCTCCTTCTACGGGAGGCGTTTGCCACAACTGTGGTGACACAGGGCATTACATCCGCTTTTGCCCAAAACCGACACGGACTCCCTCGAATGGTCGGAGTCGTGGTCGCGGTGGACGACGAGGTGGTCGAGGCAGCTACGGTGGTGGAAGGGGCACTTACTCTGGAGGCAATAAGGCGCATCTGGCGGATGAAGGTGGGGACAATCAGCTGGCGGACATCACTCCATTTGAGAGGGAAGTTCTCGAGAAGATGCGCGGCTCAAAGCTTGGTTCTGGTGAAAGACAAGTCATTCCTGGGGCACCGTCCGCTACAGGAGATTACTGTACTTACTTCTCCCAAACCAGTGCCGGTATACCTCCGCGTGCTCTTGCATCTGTCTCTCAGCCAGCTTGGATTATGAACTCTGGGGCATCTTGCCATGTCACGGGGTCCCGAGGAGAGTTCCGGGAATACTCTCCTCTAACGCCGCCAGAAAGCATTCAGACTGCTGATGGTACCTACAGGCCGGTTACGGGTAAAGGCACTGTTGATTGCACTCCTTCCATCACTCTATCTAATGTCTTACATGCTCCTTCCTTTCCTGTCAATCTTATTTCCAATAGCGCCATTATCCTTGATCTAAACTGTATTGTTTTCTTTGATATTCCTAAGGTAACTTTTCAGGAGAAGGGAACGGGAAGACGACTAGGCACTGGCACATGGCATAAGGGTCTATGGTACTTGGACAGGAACGGTCTGGATAGAGCACTGGCATCTTTGGTTGCAGACGCCCAACCGGAAGTCCGAAGTCGAAGTGTCGAAGCCGAACTGCTCCTCCAACATCAGCGTGTAGGACATTCTTCTTTTTCCGTTATTGGTCGACTGTATCCGTCATTATATCAAAAAACAAATAAAGAGTTGTTAGTTTGTGATTCTTGTGAGTTGGGGAAACATACCAGAAGCTCCTATGTGCATTCTGGACATCGATGTTCTGCTGCTTTTGATATGATTCATTCCAATGTGTGGGGCCCTTGTCCTACAAACGGTGTTAACGGTTATAGATGGTTTGTTACTTTTATTGACTGCTCTACCCGCGTAAACGTGGGTCTACCTGCTGAAGAATAAAAGTGATGTTTTCGAGGCATTTCAAAGCTTCCATCAACGGGTGTGGACACAGTATAATGCTCGTGTTAAGTGTTTCCGGTCGGATAATGGGACGGAATATACCCATAAGAGGTTTGCTGCGTATTTATCCTCTCATGGTATACTGTATCAAACCTCTTGTGCTTATACACCGGCTCAAAATGGTGTTGCCGAGCGAAAGAATAGGCACCTGCTGGAGGTGGCTCGGACAATGATGCTGGCTATGAATGTTCCTAAATTTTTGTGGGGGCAGGCTGTCTTGACAGCCTCTTATCTCATCAACAGGATGCCCTCTCAATTACTGGACTGGAAGACGCCTTTGAAAATGCTCACGGGGACAACTGCGTACACCGTTCCTCCGAAAGTATTTGGTTGTGTATGCTTCGTCCACGATAACAGGCCTGGTGTTGGTAAGCTGGATCCTCGAGCACTTAAGTGTATCTTTGTTGGGTACACCGGGACACAGAAGGGTTACGTATGCTGGAGCCCGGTTGAACGGAAGCTGTTTGTAAGCATGGACGTTACATTCAGAGAGCTGGAACCTTATTATGGTTCGGACGAAGGTTCTGCGTTTGGGAACACGCCTCACACAGCGGGTGTTAGACGTGAGGGGGAGGTAGTACGCCCAAACGTCGTTGTCGGATCGGTACCTTGTCCTGTCGTGACAGACTGGCAGAAAGGGGGAGACAACATCACTGATACTGATACGGAGGATGAAGAAGACAATACGTACATTACGTAGGGGGAGAAGTAGACAAGGGAAAAGGAGCTCCAAGTTTACAGAAGAAGACAGCAGAGGTCCAGTACTGTGCCGTACCCTATGCCTATAGTGCCAAGTCCCTCGTCTACTCCTGCCCCGACTCCTGAAGATGTTACTCCCGTACCGGATCGCTCGGATTCGGAAGCGGATCTCTCCGATTCGGATGGTATGCTTTCTCCACCACCCATTGCTCCCTTAAGGAGGTCTTCTCGCATTAATGCGGGAAAGGCTCCTATTCGTTATAAAGATTATGAACATGATATCGCCAACTACCTATCTTATTCTAATATTTTTCCGACTTATCAAACATTCCTCACTTCGTTAGACTTCACTTCTTTACCTAAGAATTGGCAGGAAGCAAAGAAGGACCCAAGATGGAAAGCCGCAATGATGGAAGAACTTGGGACACTAGAGAAAAATAAGACATGGGAGCTGGTGCCATTACATGAAGGGAAGAAAGCTATGGGATGCAAATGGGTTTACACAGTGAAGGAGACACCAGAAGGAAAAGTTGAACGATACAAGGCGAAACTGGTTGCAAAAGGCTATACCCAGACATATGGTATCGATTATGATGAGACTTTTGTCCCAGTAGCGAAGATGAGTACCGTAAGAACACTGGTCTCCATTGCAGCAAACTATGGGTGAAAGCTACACCAGTTAGACGTAAAGAACGTATTTCTTCATGGAGACCTACAAGAAGAAGTTTACATGGAGACTCCTCCGGGGTGCTACTCTGTGTCAGATTCAGGTGAAGGAACGTCACATGGAAAAGTGTGCAAACTGAAGAAGTCGCTGTACGGGCTGAAGCAATCTCCTCGAGCCTGGTTTGACAGATTCAGAAAGGCTGTCACTGGCATGGGGTACCATCAGACAAATGCAGATCACACGGTCTTCCTCCCGCATGCAAGAGGCCACATAACTATACTTGCTGTATATGTGGATGATATAGTAATCACAGGTGATGATGCTGATGAGATCACTAAGCTGAAGACGAAACTCGCCAAAGAGTTTGAGGTGAAGGACCTGGGGGAGATGAGATACTTTTTGGGTATCGAGGTGTGTAATGGTGAACAAGGAATTGTTCTCTCACAAAGGAAATATGCACTAGATCTGCTGAAGGAGACAGGAATGCTGGGATGCCGAGCAGCAGTCACTCCAATTGACCAGAAGTACAAGATGGGAGCAGAAGCAGGAGAGCCTGTTGATCGCGAAAGGTATCAAAGGCTAGTAGGCAGACTGATTTATCTAGGGCATACTCGCCCTGATATCTCATTTGCAGTAAGTGTTGTAAGCCGCTATATGCATGATCCAAAAACGGGTCATATAGATGCAGTATTTCAGATCCTAAGATATCTGAAAGGGACGCCGGGAAAAGGACTGTGGTTCAAGAAGAATGGATGCACAGATGTTGAGGGATACTGCGATGCAGACTGGGCAAGCTGCATAGACGACAGAAGGTCTACCACAGGGTACTGTGTTTTTGTAGGAGGAAACCTGGTTTCATGGAGAAGCAAGAAACAGTCAGTGGTAGCACGGTCGACAGCTGAAGCAGAATACAGAGCAATGGCTCTAGGAGTATGGGTAAAGGCGCTGCTGACAGAGTTGAAGCTAGACAATGGGACACCATTGCACCTTCGGAGCGATAGTCAAGCTGCGATAAGTATAGCGAACAATCCGGTTCAGCACGACAGAACGAAGCACATCGAGATCGATCGATTCTTCATCAAGGAAAAGCTGGAACAAGGGATACTGAAGATTGACTATGTTCGCTCAAAAGAACAAGTGGCAGACTGTTTGACTAAGGGTCTTAGTTCATTGAGTCTGTCAAAGCTATGTAACAAGATGGGGATGATTAATATCTATCGCCCATCTTGAGGGGGAGTGTTGAGAATCAATAAGGGACTTTTAGTCCCACATCGGAATTTGTAGTATGTAGAGGAGCTAGACTCCCTATAAGTAGTGAAGTAGTCCATCAATAAAATTCATCCCAACTATTATTTTCTATACACTGAGATCTGGAAGTTCGGCAGTGCTGAACACATTTGTTGCACTAACAGGCGATTGCATCTCTTCAGATAAAGCTGAAGATGAAGAGACTTCTAAAGAAAAGCCAGAGCACGTGGGCATAGATGGAGGAATCCCAGAGAATGGAGGGGCCTCTGCAACAGTAACTAGTGAATTCCAACTTGGGGATTCACATGTTCGGTATAGAAGTTAGAATTTTGAAAGTAAAAAAGAGAGGATATTATCATCCAAACAAAATACCCAACAAACTTTTATAAAAAAAGCAAAACTATTAACTATTCCAAGGGAACATTGGATTTTATTTTTTTCACAACAATAGGAATATAAAATCCCTCGCATATACTGTATATTTCTACTTTAACCAACAAACAATAAACACAGCTAACATGTCGAGTATACGACTTCCTAAAATCGTGAACCTCGGAATGATCTTGTAATAAGGAAAGTATATCTTCCTATCATCTACATCAGCCCTACTCTCTATTTCTAGTGCAGGTAATCAATAGAATTAAACTGTTCAACTACTATTACAATATTCAATTCCAAAATACTGTTTCAATCTTCAATACCAAAGATAAGTATCACACTGATCCTGTTTCAGCAACCCCAAATAAACTGTTTCAATCTCCAATACCAACCCATAAGCACTTTCAGATATCACACTGAAGAACATATCAATCTCCAATACCAACCATAAGCACTTTCAGATATCACATTGGGAGTAACATACCTAAATCTTCCAGATTTCTCCAGTCAATTCCAAATCCTATTTCAATCTCCAATACCAAAACACTGAATTATTTGAGTAAGGAAGACAATAAATTGATATATCTCACACAAATATTCAAATGAATAATTCCGTAAATATGCGTAAGGAACACAATAAATTGATATATCTCAAACATTTATATTACACATTTATATTAGTTGTCAGATTCAAACATTCAAATGAATAATTCCGTAAGTATTTTAAAAATCCACATCAAGAATTAACAGGGCATTGTAAATATCTAGTTATACAATAGGTCTAATTGTAATCCAGTTATACAGTAAGTCTAATTGTACCATGAGAATGCAACTACTTGGACTGATACTCTTGTCTCACATTTCCTAAATACCTCTCTTCTTTTCAGGTCTAACATGTTTACCTGTCACAGATCAAGAAGACAATAAATTAATATATGGCTAAATTGCAACTTGATACCATCAACTATCACTGTTTTTTCAACTTGATACCCTCAACTTTTATAGATACCAACTTGATACCCTGAAAAAAAAATTGGACCAAATTGTCCCTTCTCTTCTCCCCCCAACCCCCCACCCCCTCTCTCTCCGGCTGCGGGTGGCAGCAGGCGGGCGCGCGCGAGCGGACGGCGGGCGCGAGCAGGCGGCGAGCATGCGGGGCAGTGCGCAGGGGCGCGCTGGACAGCGCACGACGGCACTAGGGGTAGGGCGCGGGGGTGCACGCGAGCGGGAGCGCAGGCTCGGGGGCGGGTAGGGGGGTGGTCGCCTGAGGGGGGAGGGGGGACGATGGTCTCCGACCGGGGGGGGGTGGTTGGGGAAGTAGCAGCCGGAAGAGGGTAGTTTAGGAATAAAAAATATTGGATATCATGTTAGAAATATAAGTTGAGATATGGTATTAAGTTAGTAACTATAAAAGTTGAGGGTATCAAGTTAAAAAACAGTTCAAAATTGCAATTTAGCTTATATTTCACAAATTTATATTAGCAATCATCATATGACTCAAATATTCAAATGAATAATTCCGTAAATATTTAAAAAACGAGTAGTATATTTAAAACACCCAAAAAATGTATGAGTAATGCAAACCTGCATATTCTTAACTATCCAATGTATGAAATGTCATCAGAGGATGGCACAAAACATTTTCAAATAACTTTAATACAGTCTAAATGGAGAGGATATTTGATATAAAAAAATGCACTACATTCACCGAATAATATATTGATTTCTAAAATCTCCTAACCTACTGAAGAGGTGATACAAGTCTTTAATAGATCTCCCAATTCACTCCCCATATTGCTACATACCTTTTTTTCATGCTTTGCTTGGTCTTCATGTTAACAAAGTGCATGCGCTCTCATTACAATTGTTCTCTATTTGTTGCAAATAAAATTACAATATAATAAAGATAAGGAAAAAAAAGGGGGTATTTTTTTAGAAAAAATAGCCATCATCCTTTATGTTGGGGATATCCATGTTGTACGGCATGACATAATCTCCTCTAGTGTTAAGGCCTCATATTTTGATCACTTCAATAACTTTGAGGAAAAGATTATTTCTGTGAATGAAAACTTCAATATGTAATAATCACCTCCACTGGAATACAAAGCAAGCATTCGGAAACGACAAATTAACTAAGACCAAGGTTTCATCCAAGGTCGCAATATCGGTATCAGAATCGGTATCCGGACCATTCCAATGAGTATCGGAATCGACAGTATCAGCAATATCGGTGGTTTCGAATAGGAGTATTGGATTTTTTGGTGTCAATTTTCTTATTTCTTTGCCGAACGGACCAAACAAGAGACCTCAAATGTCGGTATCGGTTAGTATCGGATATCGGTCGGTATCGGATGGGGACATTGCCAAACCGTATCGATATCGGCCATATTGAATCGGTATCGAAGCTTCACAAACTGCTAAGAAATGTTGAATCATTTTGGTTCCTCTGATTGATGAAGACCTCGAGTAAAGAGTATATAAACCTAAAATGGTCCCAAAGAAATAAGCAATCCGGGCATTAAATTTGTCTGCAGATTCATCTTGGTAGATCTATAAGCCTATTAGTACAGAAGTTTATTGACCTCATTTTACCGTAGAATCGAAAAAAGATTCATCTTTTCCGCTCTCTTTGTCATCTTCTTACTCCAAATTGAGCAAGATCTAACTCTCTGCAATCCATCTTGTGGAATCGATTCTAGTCTTTCTGGAAACCAAGTGGTTCAGGTCGAGAACAGTTGAAATGAGTCTAATATCTCAGATAATTTTATTAAGGGCTACTGCCTACAACTTATAGAGGGTCCAACCCCTCTTCATATTACATCTAACCGATGTGGGACTAAAGTCCCTTATTTACTCTCAACACTCCCCCTAAAGATGGGCGATAGATATTAATCATCCCCATCTTGTTACATAGCTTTGACAGACTCAATGAACTAAGACCCTTAGTCAGACAGTCTGCCACTTGTTCTTCTGAGCGAACATAATCAATCTGCAGTATCCCTTGTTCCAGCTTTTCCTTGATGAAGAATCGATCGATCTCGATGTGCTTCGTTCTGTCGTGCTGAACCGGATTGTTCGCTATACTTATCGCAGCTTGACTATCGCTCAGAAGGCGCAATGGTGTCCCCTTGTCTAGCTTCAACTCTGTCAGCAGCGCCTTTACCCATAGAAATTCTGATACTCCTAGAGCCATTGCTCTGTATTCTGCTTCAGCTGTCGACCGTGCTACCACTGACTGTTTCTTGCTTCTCCATGAAACCAGGTTTCCTCCTACAAAAATACAGTACCCTGTGGTAGACCTTCTGTCGTCTATGTAGCTTGCCCAGTCTGCATCGCAGTATCCCTCAACATCTGTGCATCCATTCTTCTTGAACCACAGTCCTTTTCCCGACGTCCCTTTCAGATATTTTAAGATCTGAAATACTGCATCCATATGACCCGTTCTTGGATCATGCATATAGCGGCTTACAACACTTACTGCAAATGAGATATCAGGACGAGTATGCCCTAGATAAATCAGTCTGCCTACTAGCCTTTGATACCTTTCGCGATCAACAGGCTTTCCTGCTTCTGCTCCCATCTTGCACTTCTGGTCAATTGGAGTGACTGCTGCTCGGCATCCCAGCATTCCTGTCTCCTTCAGCAGATCTAGTGCATATTTCCTTTGTGAGAGAACAATTCCTTGTTCACCATCACACACCTCGATACCCAAAAAGTATCTCATCTCTCCCAGGTCCTTCACCTCAAACTCTTTGGCGAGTTTCGTCTTCAGTTTAGTGATCTCAACTACATCGTCACCTGTGATCACTATATCATCAACATATACAGCAAGTATAGTAATGTGGCCCCTTGCATGCTGGAGGAAGACAGTATGATCTGCATTTGTCTGATGGTACCCCATGCCAGTGACAGCCCTTCTGAATCTGTCAAACCAGGCTCGAGGAGATTGCTTCAGCCCGTACAGCGACTTCTTCAGTTTGCACACTTTTCCATGTGACGTTCCTTCACCTGAATCTGACACAGAGTAGCACCCCGGAGGAGTCTCCATGTATACTTCTTCTTGTAGGTCTCCATGAAGAAATGCGTTCTTTACGTCTAACTGGTGTAGCTTCCACCCATAGTTTGCTGCAATGGAGACCAGCGTTCTTACGGTACTCATCTTCGCTACTGGGGCAAAAGTCTCATCATAGTCGATACCATATGTCTGGGTATAGCCTTTTGCAATCAGTCTCGCCTTGTATCGTTTAACTTTTCCTTCTGGTGTCTCCTTCACTGTGTAAACCCATTTGCATCCCACAGCTTTCTTCCCTTCAGGTAATGGCACCAGCTCCCATGTCGTATTTTTCTCTAGTGTCCCAAGTTCTTCCATCATTGCGGCTTTCCATCTTGGGTCCTTCTTTGCTTCCTGCCAATTCTTAGGTAAAGAAGTAGAGTCTAACGAAGTGAGGAATGTTTGATAAGTCGGAGAAATATTAGAATAAGATAGGTAGTTGGCGATATCATGTTCATAATCTTTATAACGAATAGGAGCCTTTCCCGCATTAATGCGAGAAGACCTCCTTAAGGGAGCAATGGGTGGTGGAGAAAGCATACCATCCGAATCGGAGAGATCTGCTTCCGAATCCGAGCGATCCGGTGCGGGAGTAACATCTTCAGGAGTCGGGGCAGGAGTAGACGATGGACTTGGCACTATAGGCACAGGGTACGGCACAGTACTGGACCTCTGCTGTCTTCTTCTGTAAACTTGGAGCTCATTTTCCCTTGTCTGCTTCTCCCCCTGCGAAATGTACGTATTGTCTTCTTCATCGTCCGTATCAGTATCATTGATGCTTTCTTCCTCTTTCTGCCAGTTTGTCACGACAGGACAAGGTACCCATCCGACAACTACGTTTGGGCGTACTACCTCCCCCTCACGTCTAACACCCGCTGTGTGAGGCGTGTTCCCAAACGCAGAACCTTCGTCCGAAAATAAGGTTCCAGCTCTCTGAATGTAACGTCCATGCTTACAAACAGCTTCCGTTCAACCGGACTCCAGCAGACGTAACCCTTCTGCGTCCCGGTGTACCCAACAAAGATACACTTAAGTGCTCGAGGATCCAGCTTACCAACACCAGGCCTGTTATCGTGGACGAAGCATACGCAACCAAATACCTTCGGAGGAACGGTGTACGCAGTTGTCCCCGTGAGCATTTCCAAAGGCGTCTTCCAGTCCAGTAATTGAGAGGGCATCCTGTTGATGAGATAAGAGGCTGTCAAGACAGCCTGCCCCCACAAAAATTTAGGGACATTCATAGCCAGCATCATCGTCCGAGCCACCTCCAGCAGGTGCCTATTTTTTTGTTCGGCAACACCATTTTGAGCCGGTGTATATGCACAAGAGGTTTGATGTAGTATACCATGAGAGGATAAATACGCAGCAAACCTCTTATGGGTATATTCCGTCCCATTATCCGACCGGAAACACTTAACACGATCATTATACTGTGTCTGCACCCGTTGATGGAAGCTTTGAAATGCCTCAAAAACATCACTTTTATTCTTCAGCAGGTAGACCCACGTTACGCGGGTAGAGCAGTCAATAAAAGTAACAAACCATCTATAACTGTTAACACCGTTTGTAGGACAAGGCCCCACACATCGGAATGAATCATATCAAAAGCAGTAGAACATCGATACCCAGAATGCACATAGGAGCTTCTGGTATGTTTCCCCAACTCACAAGCATCACAAACTAACAACTCTTTATTTGCTTTTTGATATAATGACGGATACAGTCGACTAATAACGGGAAAAGAAGAATGTCCTACACGCTGATGGTGGAGAAGCAGCTCGACTTCGACACTTCGACTTCGGACTTCCAGTTGGGCGTCTGCAACCAAAGATGCCAGTGCTCTATCCAGACCGTTCCTGTCCAAGTACCATAGACCCTTATGCCATGTGCCAGTGCCTAGTCGTCTCCCCGTTCCCTTCTCCTGAAAAATTACCTTAGGAATATCAAAGGAAAAATACAGTTTAGATCAAGGATAATGGCGCTAATGGAAATAAGATTGACAGGAAAGGAAGGAGCATGTAAGACATTAGATAGAGTGATGGAAGGAGTGCAATCAACAGTGCCTTTATCCGTAACAGGCCTGGAGGTACCATCAGCAGTCTGAATGCTTTCTGGCGGCGTTAGAGGAGAGTATTCCCGGAACTCTCCTCGGGACCCCGTGACATGGCAAGATGCCCAGAGTCCATAATCCAAGCTGGCTGAGAGACAGATGCAAGAGCACGCGGAGGTATACCGGCACTGGTTTGGGAGAAGTGCAGTAATCTCCTATAGTGGACGGTGCCCCAGGAATGACTTGTCTTTCACCAGAACCAAGCTTTGAGCCGCGCATCTTCTCGAGAACTTCTCTCTCAAATGGAGTGATGTCCGCCAGCTAATTGTCTCCACCTTCATCCGCCAGATGCGCCTTGTTGCCTCCAGAGTAAGTGCCCCTTCCACCACCGTAGCTGCCTCGACCACCTCGTCGTCCACCACGACCACGACTCCGACCATTCGAGGGAGTCCGTGTCGGTTTTGGGCAAAAGCGGATGTAATGCCCTGTGTCACCACAGTTGTGGCAAACGCCTCCCGTAGAAGGAGGCTGTGTGAAAGTGGCAAGAGCAGATGTGTCAACACCGGCCTGCTCCCCCTGGGAGATACCCTTGGTAGGCATCAGCTTCAATCGTGCTTCTTCTTGTGCCATGGCAGCTATGGCGTCCTCAAATGTCGGTTGTGCAAGAAGTACATTCCGTCGTTGCTCAAACGCTGTGTTGAGCCCCTTCAAAAACTTCATCATCCGTTGCCGCGAGATATAATCCAGAAATTTCTGGAAATATTTTGCAAAAGTCGGTTCAACCTGAGCATCCTCCATGCCAAGAGGATCATAATGGTCAAGATCAGACCAGTACTTCTTTAACAAGGCAGCGTACTCAGAGATGGTACGATCGTCTTGGATTACCCTATCGAGCTCATCCTGCAGTTGGAAGACTCGCATGGGGTTACCCGAATCGGAGTACATGTCTTTCAACGTTCTCCAGATATCAGCAGCTCCCTCCATTGCTTCAACGTTACCCGACACTTGGTCGGTCAAAGAGGCTGTCAACCAACCAGCCACGACATTGTTGACAATGTCCCATACAACAAACTCCTTCGAGGAGTGATCGACAGGGGCCTTGGTGTGGCCATCTACATAACCAACCAAGCCACGTCCCTTCAGCGTCCGCATCGCCTGCCGCGACCATTTCAAGTAGTTGGTCGTGCCTTCCAACTTCGTCTCCAGCTTGTCCAACTTCCCCATTTTGTACGGTGACGGATCCACATCAGTATGGGTCACTCGTGGGGTTGCCTCCGGTAATCTCTTGGTCAGAAGATCCTCGACCAGGGCCTTCATTTCTTCTGCTGTCAACTTTCCATAGATGGAATCCATGACTTCTGCAACCGTAATCAGTGAGGTGTTGTTTCCGGAGTCTTCTTTTGAGTCGTCGTCGTCTTAGTCAGCTATCGGGGGAAAACAACAAAACTAGATCCCTCACTGATATGTCGTAGTTTATACGACCAACTAAAACCGCGTCATGATAACGCGTTCGGACGGCTCAAGTATAACCAACGAAGTTGTGCCTCCTTGCATGAGACAAACCAGAGGTATACCGGCCGTGCAGAAACGATTGTAAAGACAACATTTCTGAGATACGAAGATCTAAAGAGATTTCGTATTCGTAGTAGAGCTTCTAAAAAGAAGGTACTAATTCTCGAAGGCAACAATCAGAAATCTTATAAAGAGAAGAAATCTTTTTTTTTTGAAGATCAGCGAAAAACCCTAAAAAGGGTGCTGTAGCAGCAGGAAAAAAAAAGGGGGGGGCGGCGCTGGAGGTGGGGGGGCGGCGCTGGGAGGGTGGGGGGGCGGCGCTGGGGGGGGGGAAGGGGCGGCGCTGGTAGAGGGGTGGGGCGGGGGGGGGGAAGGGACGGCGCTGGTAGGCGGGAGACGGCGTCGACGGGAGGCAGCAGGAGGGGCGGGGTTGCGGCGCTGGAGAGGCGACGGCTAGGGTTAGGGAGAGAGAGAGAGGAGAGGGGGGGCGGCTAGGGTAACCTGGCTCTGATACCAAGTTGAAATGAGTCTAATATCTCAGATAATTTTATTGAGGGCTACTGCCTACTACTTATAGAGGGTCCAACCCCTCTTCATATTACATCTAACCGATGTGGGACTAAAGTCCTTTATTTACTCTCAACTTATGCAGGTCTGGGCCTTACACTGAAACCCGTCCTACATGATTAATGTATTCCACATACACCAGTGTTCCACCTCTATGTGAACCTCATCCTTGAGAGTCTGCCAATTTTCTGGAAACATCTTCGTGAATCTATTTCCTCCATTCACTTCAATCAAAGGCCATATCCTAACATCGGAAAACCTATCTTTCAAAACATCTCCAAAAATCCATGTTCAGTTTGGTCTATTCTTGCCTGATTAGCCCTTCAATCATAATCTTACCACTCCATCTGACCTGGATATCTGTGGATCCCTGTTAGAGATTTATTCAGCACAATTGACTTGTGCATAGGTACACCTACTTTGGATCCCTCTAAAATTTCCCAAAGTCTCTTTTGGAGAAACTGAGCCCACACTCCCCTTCAAGCATCCCCTTAACAATCATGTAGCACTCCTATGCTCGAGACTTTTTGCCAATTGTACTTTCATGTAGTTAAATGTCTTCATACCTACACAAAATCCTCCATGCTATCTTGTTCTATGAGAATGAACCCAGTGGCCACAACTCATATACCACACTCAATTTCTTCGATTAGGTTAATATGCATACTGACCCATTAAGCACATTTCATGTCTATCTTGTTAGTATATCCATTCTCTTTGTTGTACAATAGATGTTAAACACCTCAAGTGCATATCTCTTCAACAATATCTTTATTTACAAATATCTTTCTGGTTCCACTATACAATAGTTGGATATGATAATCTAAGGAAATTACCAATGAATCCTCAAAGCTTCAAAAGAAAGATTGGTAGGACTTTTTCATGAATGGGTGGCTTTTAGGTGAATTTCCAAACTGTATTAGCCCAAAACAACAGTTGCAACCCGATTTAAATTTTCATTCAAAGAGTAGACTGGTGATGAGCATTCCTTGCCAAACTTATAGTCTTTCTTCTGAATTAGTGTAAACCCAAATTTAGTTTTAATTAATTAGGTTTAATTTCCGATTAGTGTAATTTTTAGATTATTATTATTATTATTATTATTATTATTATTTAGTCGATTAGTTAATTGCATTTTTGTTAAATTGGAATCATTGGATTGTGTTTCATGGACCGTAACCTAAACTAACTTATTCCCAAAACCTTTCCTATTAAATAACAAAAAAAAAATGGAAAAGAGTTGAAATGAGTCTAATATCTCAGATAATTTTATTGAGGGCTACTGCCTACTACTTATAGAGGGTCCAACCCCTCTTCATATTTTACATCTAACCGATGTGGGACTAAAGTCCCTTATTTACTCTCAACACTCCCCCTCAAGATGGGCGATAGATATTAATCATCCCCATCTTGTTACATAGCTTTGACAGACTCAATGAACTAAGACCCTTAGTCAGACAGTCTGCCACTTGTTCTTCTGAGCGAACATAATCAATCTTCAGTATCCCTTGTTCTAACTTTTCCTTGATGAAGAATCGATCGATCTCGATGTGCTTCGTTCTGTCGTGCTGAATCGGATTGTTCGCTATACTTATCGCAGCTTGACTATCGCTCAGAAGGCGCAATGGTGTCCTCTTGTCTAGCTTCAACTCTGTCAGCAGCGCCTTTACCCATAGCAATTCTGATACTCCTAGAGCCATTGCTCTGTATTCTGCTTCAGCTGTCGACCGTGCTACCACTGACTGTTTCTTGCTTCTCCATGAAACCAGGTTTCCTCCTACAAAAACACAGTACCCTGTGGTAGACCTTCTGTCGTCTATGCAGCTTGCCCAGTCTGCATCGCAGTATCCCTCAACATCTGTGCATCCATTCTTCTTGAACCACAGTCCTTTTTCCGGCGTCTCTTTCAGATATCTTAGGATCTGAAATACTGCATCCATATGACCCGTTCTTGGATCATGTATATAGCGGCTTACAACACTTACTGCAAATGAGATATCAGGACGAGTATGCCCTAGATAAATCAGTCTGCCTACTAGCCTTTGATACCTTTCGCGATCAACAGGCTTTCCTGCTTCTGCTCCCATCTTGCACTTCTGGTCAATTGGAGTGACTGCTGCTCGGCATCCCAGCATTCCTGTCTCCTTCAGCAGATCTAGTGCATATTTCCTTTGTGAGAGAACAATTCCTTGTTCACCATCACACACCTCGATACCCAAAAAGTATCTCATCTCTCCCAGGTCCTTCACCTCAAACTCTTTGGCGAGTTTCGTCTTCAGTTTAGTGATCTCAACTACATCGTCACCTGTGATCACTATATCATCTACATATACAGCAAGTATAGTAATGTGGCCCCTTGTATGCTGGAGGAAGACAGTATGATCTGCATTTGTCTGATGGTACCCCATGCCAGTGACAGCCCTTCTGAATCTGTCAAACTAGGCTCGAGGAGATTGCTTTAGCCCGTACAGTGACTTCTTCAGTTTGCACACTTTTCCATGTGACGTTCCTTCACCTGAATCTGACACAGAGTAGCACCCCGGAGGAGTCTTCATGTATACTTCTTCTTGTAGGTCTCCATGAAGAAATGCGTTCTTTACGTCTAACTGGTGTAGCTTCCACCCATAGTTTGCTGCAATGGAGACCAGTGTTCTTACGGTACTCATCTTCGCTACTGGGGCAAAAGTCTCATCATAGTCGATACCATATATCTGGGTATAGCCTTTTGCAACCAGTCTCGCCTTGTATCGTTCAACTTTTCCTTCTGGTGTCTCCTTCACTGTGTAAACCCATTTGCATCCCACAGCTTTCTTCCCTTCAGGTAATGGCACCAGCTCCCATGTCTTATTTTTCTCTAGTGCCCCAAGTTCTTCCATCATTGCGGCTTTCCATCTTGGGTCCTTCTTTGCTTCCTGCCAATTCTTAGGTAAAGAAGTGGAGTCTAACGAAGTGAGGAATGTTTGATAAGTCGGAGAAATATTAGAATAAGATAGGTAGTTGGCGATATCATGTTCATAATCTTTATAACGAATAGGAGCATTTCCCGCATTAATGCGAGAAGACCTCCTTAAGGGAGCAATGGGTGGTGGAGAAAGCATACCATCCGAATCGGAGAGATCCGCTTCCGAATCCGAGCGATCCGGTGCGGGAGTAACATCTTCAGGAGTCGGGGCAGGAGTAGACGAAGGACTTGGCACTATAGGCACAGGGTACGGCACAGTACTGGACCTCTGCTGTCTTCTTCTGTAAACTTGGAGCTCCTTTTCCCTTGTCTGCTTCTCCCCCTGCGAAATGTACGTATTGTCTTCTTCATCCTCCGTATCAGTATCATTGATGCTTTCTCCCCCTTTCTGCCAGTTTGTCACGACAGGACAAGGTACCGATCCGACAACTACGTTTGGGCGTACTACCTCCCCCTCACGTCTAACACCCGCTGTGTGAGGCGTGTTCCCAAACGCAGAACCTTCGTCCGAACCATAATAAGGTTCCTGCACTCTGAATGTAACGTCCATGCTTACAAATAGCTTCCGTTCAACCGGGCTGCAGCAGACGTAACCCATCTGTGTCCCGGTGTACCCAACAAAGACACACTTAAGTGCTCGAGGATCCAGCTTACCAACACCAGGCCTGTTATCGTGGATGAAGCATACGCAACCAAATACTTTCGGAGGAACGGTGTACGCAGTTGCCCCCGTGAGCATTTCCAAAGGCGTCTTCCAGTCCAGTAATTGAGAGGGCATCCTGTTGATGAGATAAGAGGCTGTCAAGATAGCCTGCCCCCACAAAAATTTAGGGACATTCATAGCCAGCATCATCATCCGAGTCTCATTCCTCAGGCGCATGAGATTATTTATTTCCCAATCTTATTCCTCAGGCGCATGAGATTATTTATTTCCCAATCCTAATCCTCAGGCGCATGATATTATTTATTTCCCATTCTCATTGCATGGATTATTTATTTCCCAATCTCATTCCTCAGCGCATGGATTATTTATTTCCCAATCTCATTCCTCAGGCGCATGAGATTATTTATTTCCCAATCTTATTCCTCAGGCGCATGAGATTATTTATTTCCTAATCTCATTCCTCCGGCGCATGAGATTATTTATTTCCCAATCTCATTACTCAGCGGATGGATTATTTATTTCCCAATCTCATTCCTCAGGCGCATGAGATTATTTATTTCCCAATCTCATTACTCAGGCGCATGAGATTATTTATTTCCCAATCTCATTCCTCAGGCGCATGAGATTATTTATTTCCCAATCTCATTACTCAGCGCATGGATTATTTATTTCCCAATCTCATTCCTCAGGCGCATGAGATTATTTATTTCCCAATCTTATTCCTCAGCGCATGGATTATTTATTTCCCAATCTCATTCCTCAGGCGCATGAAATTATTTATTTCCCAATCTCATTACTCAAAGCATGGATTATTTATTTCCCAATCTCATTCCTCAGGCGCATGAGATTATTTATTTTCCAATCTTATTCCTCAGCGCATGGATTATTTATTTCCCAATCTCATTCCTCAGGCGCATGAGATTATTTATTTCCCAATCTTATTCCTCACCGCATGGATTATTTATTTCCCAATCTCATTCCTCATTCCTCAGGCGCATGAGATTATTTATTTCCCAATCTCATTACTCAGCGCATGGATTATTTATTTCCCAATCTCATTTCTCAGCGCATGAGATTATTTATTTCTCAATCATTTCCCTCAGGCGCATGATATTATTTATTTCCCAACCTTTCCCACAGCGCATGATATTATTTATTTCCCAATCATTCTCCAGGCGCATGAGATTATTTATTTCCCAATCATTTCCCACAGCGCATGAGATTATTTATTTCCTAATCAATATTTATTCCCCAATTTTTATTTCCCGAATGTGGCATTAGTTAACATTGATTGTTGTCTTGATTTATTATTGATCATGCGTTCCTAGATGGAACTAAGAGACTGGCTAGTCGTCTTATTGAATTAAATGGAATAAGACATGTTCATATTAAGTATGAACTACTATAATCGATTGGCCGATCCCGAATAGTGACATACAGGCATACATGTAGACTTCAATTTATTTATTTATTTATTTTACTATAAAAGAAGCATGTGTACTTTATGGTCAAGGCATGATTGTTCCGTGGTTAGTTTGGATTGTTGCATTACGCTATGTAAGACCTACAACCTGCCGCACGGGCATCGTTGTAGAGTTGTGCATATCGTACCCTGTACGAAAGTACTCATTCCGAATGACCATGATCCACGGCATGGGATTTCACTCAACGTAGAGACTATTAAGTTAAATAAAAATAATGATTGCATGGAGAGAATGGATTCCCGAGTTCTTACATGGCAGCCCTCTTGGGACTAGTAGTACCCGACAGGCCGGCTGGTCCCCACAGATACTGCAAACCTGCCACACGGACATGGAACGATATCTGGTAATACTATTTATTGTATATTGTATATTGATGACGGGCGTCCCGCTGGGACTCGTCCAATTCATGATTGGCGCAATTGATTGATTGGATCAACCAGCCTTGCTTGTCCATAGTAAGAACTGAGGAATCCCTAATTGCATAATTCCAGGATAACTTGGGACTCACAATAGCAAGCCGTAGGAATTGATTGGCCGTTCAAAGATGATTTGTTTGTGTATTGTACCTACTCTGTTACCTAACTGAGATGATCGGAGCATCAGGACATGACGAGCCAACTTCTGTCCTTGTTTGGTTGGGAGGTTGGTTCGAAGTGTCGTGATGTTATGTGAATCCTAGTGGAAAGCAGAGATCTATTATTATATTCTTTTATTACTGGTTTTAATTCCTCATATCGTGCTTCCTTGCGGTACTTGCTATTAGAGGTCTAACCTCTCTGGTTTTGCATGGCCAGATTTAGAGCCGGTTCCCGAGGACTCAGCTTACTTCCACCTCCAAGATGGTCAATACTAGAGGGATGATCGCAGGAGGACTCGAGTGGGTTCCTTACTTCCCCGCTCATTTTGTTATTTACTTTATACTTTACCGTTTGGCACCGACATGTTAGTCGGATTGTCTTGCACTTACTTTGCATAATTGTAATTAAGTCAGACTGCAGCTGATAACAATTGTGTATACTTTGCTACATCATCTGGCTATGTTTTGTAAAGCCAGATATCAAGAACATTTTGACTGAGCGTTTGGGACGCCTTACTGCTTTATCTTACATGTTCTCTATTTCTGTTTCTTGTTTGAATGATTGAGACAATAGATGTGAAGTGACCATAGCGAGACTTTCATGTAGTATGCACCCCCTTGTCTTTTAGACAGCATTGATCATATTATACGGTATTCATCTACCCGTAATACGTAGCTGGCTGAGTCATTCCCCCGCTCTCCAGTATTCTGGCTCTGGGGCGTGACACCGAGCTACCTCCAGCAGGTGCCTATTTTTTCGTTCGGTAACACCATTTTGAGCCGGTGTATATGCACAAGAGGTTTGATGTAGTATACCATGAGAGGATAAATATACAGCAAACCTCTTATGGGTATATTCCGTCCCATTATCCGACCGGAAACACTTAACACGAGCATTATACTGTGTCTTCACCCGTTGATGGAAGCTTTGAAATGCCTCAAAAACATCACTTTTATTCTTCAGCAGGTAGACCCACGTTACGCGGGTAGAGCAGTCAATAAAAGTAACAAACCATCTATAACCGTTAACACCGTTTGTAGGACAAGGGCCCCACACATCGGAATGAATCATATCAAAAATAGCAGAACATCGATGCCCAGAATGCACATAGGAGCTTCTGGTATGTTTCCCCAACTCACAAGCATCACAAACTAACAACTCTTTATTTGCTTTTTGATATAATGACGGATACAGTCGACTAATAACGGGAAAAGAAGAATGTCCTACACGCTGATGATGGAGGAGCAGCTCGGCTTCGACACTTCGACTTCGGACTTCCGGATGGGCGTCTGCAACCAAAGATGCCAGTGCTCTATCCAGACCGTTCCTGTCCAAGTACCATAGACCCTTATGCCATGTGCCAGTGCCTAGTCGTCTCCCCGTTCCCTTCTCCTGAAAAGTTACCTTAGGAATATCAAAGGAAACAATACAGTTTAGATCAAGGATAATGGCGCTAATGGAAATAAGATTGACAGGAAAGGAAGGAGCATGTAAGACATTAGATAGAGTGATGGAAGGAGTGCAATCAACAGTGCCTTTACCCGTAACAGGCCTGGAAGTACCATCAGCAGTCTGAATGCTTTCTGGCGGCGTTAGAGGAGAGTATTCCCGGAACCCTCCTCGGGACCCCGTGACATGGCAAGATGCCCCAGAGTCCATAATCCAAGCTGGCTGAGAGACAGATGCAAGAGCACGCGGAGGTATACCGGCACTGGTTTGGGAGAAGTAAGTGCAGTAATCTCCTGTAGTGGACGGCGTCCCAGGAATGACTTGTCTTTCACCAGAACCAAGCTTTGAGCCGCGCATCTTCTCGATAACTTCTCTCTCAAATGGAGTGATGTCCGCCAGCAGATTGTCCCCACCTTCATCCGCCAGATGCGCCTTGTTGCCTCCAGCGTAAGTGCCCCGTCCACCACCGTAGCTGCCTCGGCCACCTCGTCGTCCACCGCGACCACGACTCCGACCATTCGAGGGAGTCCGTGTCGGTTTTGGGCAAAAGCGAATGTAATGCCCTGTGTCACCACAGTTGTGGCAAACGCCTCCCGTAGAAAGAGGCTGTGTGAAAGTGGCAAGAGCAGATGTGTCAACTCCGGCCTGCTCCCCCTGGGAGATACCCGTGGTAGGCATCAGCGTCAACCGTGCTTCTTCTTGTGCCATGGCAGCTATGGCGTCTTCTAATGTCGGCAGCGTCGGTTGTGCAAGAAGTACATTCTGCCGTTGCTCAAATGCTGGGTTGAGCCCCTTCAAAAACTTCATCATCCGTTGCCGCGAGATATAATCCAGAAATTCCTGAAAATATTTTACAAAAGTCGGTTCAACCTGAGCATCCTCCATGCCAAGAGGATCATAATGGTCAAGATCATACCAGTACTTCTTCAACAAGGCAGCGTACTCAGAGATGGTACGATCGTCTTGGATTACCCTATCGAGCTCATCCTGCAGTTGGAAGACTCGCATGGGATTACCCGAACCGGAGTACATGCCTTTCAACGTTCTCTAGATATCAGCAGCTTCCTACATTGCTTCAACGTTACCCGACACTTGGTCGGTCAAAGAGGCTGTCAACCAACCAGCCACGACATTGTTGACAATGTCCCATACAGCAAACTCCTTCGAGGAGTGATCGACAGGGGCCTTGGTGTGGCCATCTACATAACCAACCAAGCCACGTCCCTTCAGCGTCCGCATCGCCTGCCGCGACCATTTCAAGTAGTTGGTCGTGCCTTCCAACTTCGTCTCCAGCTTGTCCAACTTTCCTATTTTGTACGATGACGGATCCACATCAGTATGGGTCACGCGTGGGGTTGCCTCCGGTAATCTCTTGGTTAGGAGATCCTCGACCAGGGCCTTCATTTCTTCTGCTGTCAACTTCCCATAGATGGAATCCATGACTTCTGCAACCGCAATCAGTGAGGTGTTGTTGTTTCCGGAGTCGTCTTCTTTTGAGTCGTCTTCGTCTTAGTCAGCTATCGGGGGAAAACAATAAAACTAGATCCCTCACTGATATGTCATAGTGTATACGACCAACTAGAACCGCGTCATGATAACGCGTTCGGACGGCTCAAGTATAACCAACGTAGTTGTGCCTCCTTGCATAAGACAAACCAGAGGTATACCAGCCGTGCAGAAACGATTGTAAAGACAACGTTTCTGAGATACGAAGATCTAAAGAGATTTCGTATTCGTAGTAGAGCTTCTAAAAAGAAGGTACTAATTCTCGAAGGCAACAATCAGAAATCTTCGCAAAAAAATCTGAGTATAGAGATCTTCTAATGAGAAGGAACTCTGATTCTCGAGGCAACTACAGAGATCTTCTAAAGAGAAGAAATCTGTTTTTTTTTTTTTTTTTTTTTTTTGCAGATCAGCGAAAAACCCTAAAAAGGGTGTTGTAGCAGCAGGAACAAAAAGAGGGGGGGCGGCGCTGGGAGGGTGGGGGGGCGGCGCTGGGGGGGGCGGCGCTGGAGGGGAGGGGCGGCGCTGGTAGAGGGGTGGAAGGGGCGGCGCTGGTAGGCGGGAGACAGCGTCAACGGGAGGCAGCAGGAGGGGCGGGGTTGCGGCGCTGGAGAGGCGACGGCTAGGGTTAGGGAGAGAGAGAGAGAGAGAGGAGGGGGGACGGCTAGGGTAACCTGGCTCTGATACCAAGTTGAAATGAGTCTAATATCTCAGATAATTTTATTGAGGGCTACTGCCTACTACTTATAGAGGGTCCAACCCCTCTTCATATTACATCTAACCGATGTGGGACTAAAGTCCCTTATTTACTCTCAACAAAAAGCTAACCCAGCCACTCTACTCACTCACCCCTCTCCCCCACGTACAGAACCTCACACCCCCTTTTTCCTCTCCATCACTCACTTTCTCCCCTATTCTCTCCTCCCATCACTACCAGAACCTCACATCCCCTTATCTCTCCTCCTCAACTCCTCCCATTCCTCACCTCCTAAACTAAAAACAAGCATAAACCACCCTCCAACTATTCTCCCACACAGGAGAAATCAAACAACCAGCACCCTCACCACCATTTTCCCCTTTCCCAACTCCAATCCACAACCACCACTTTCCACAGTAGCCGATTCCGTCATCAACTTTCGGTATAATTTCTAACAGAGTAGTTCGTCCCTCCCCGTAGTAGTCTGTGATGACCCGGTCTCGATCCTATTGCGGGATTCGATTATTGACGTTGTGTGTGGATACTTGGAACGATCATTGGATCGTTAGTCCGATTCCGGACTTAGGATTGTTCTGTGAAGTTTGGAATGGACAAGCAATTTATGTTTGTTGGAATAATACTGTAGTTTTAATCGGCTATATAGTTTTGATATATAAAATCAATACTATGTTCTTTTATATAAATCGGTTAAATAGTTTCGATATATAAATTGGCCTCTAGTCCGATTTCGGATCCGTTAAACATTCATGTTCTGAACTTTGGTTTGGCTAAATTGGAAAGTTGTGTTGGTTAAGGTTCTGTTAATATAAGTTGTGTGACTCTTTCCTATATAAATGTATATATGTTTTAAAAAGGAAAATTACGTTTATCAATACCCCTAGTACGGTGATTCATTTAAAATACATAAATGTATATAGGATTTAAAGGAAGAAATTATATTTTTATTATACTTTCAATATTGTGATTTATTTAAAATATATATGTATGTATAGGATTTAAAGGAAAGAAATTGTGTTTACCTATACTTTAATATGGTGACTCCTTTAATATAAATATATATGTATATAAATGATTTAAAAGAGAGAATTATATTCTAATTATATTTTCAATATTGTGACTCGTTTAAAATATATATGTATATATATTATTGCTATTTTCAGACCTGATTATTACAAAATATACTTTACATATTTTACATCTTATTAGTTATTTAGATTGGTGAACTTTCGATAAATTCGAGGCTTATCGTATCCACCTTGGCGACGACCGAAATGGTCGAATAAGCCGTTAGCGAAACGCAAACGCTACGGGGTATTCCCGTCCATTGAGGCGTAAGCTATTAGCAACGTTTGATTGCGTGACCAAGTCTGAGACTCTATTGTCCCTACCTTGCGACTTTAGTTTAGTTTAGATTTGTGGATCTTATTACTTGGCATTCTATATTTAGGTGCAGGTCACTCGTGCCTTCGGATTGGACCGTTCCCAGCCTTTAGAAGATCGCCGCAGCGTAGCTTAGGATTTTTATTATTCTTTAAGTATTTTTTTCATTAATGTGTTGTAAGGGCATAAGCCCATTTTTTCCTTTGTTTCTCTGGACCTTGTATTGTGTAGCTTAATGAGTAGCGTAGCTCTTTCTGTGTTTTTTTTTCTTTTATGTCGATAATATCGCACGTTAGGTTATCCACAAATGAAATTGGAAACGTTATTTTCTAAAAGAAAAATAAAAATTTTCTCGCATAAATTAGAAGCCTTAAAAGTACAAGTTCTATATTTATATTAACAATCTCACGCTTTTATCATTAAAGTAAAATATAGTTTTATATATATATATATATATATATATATATATATATATATATATATATATATATATATATATATATATATATATTATTAAATACAAGTTTTTTCATAAGTTGTGTTGCCTATTCTTTCCAAATAAAGTAAGAAAATTGACTCTTTATACAAGTTGGAAATAACGTAACGGCATTAAGAGTAATTAATCGTTAAGTGTAATTATTAACCAAAAAAATTGACTAGGATCAATATTAGAGATTGCAACTAAAACACCCTAGAAATGGTTGTATTTGGATCTAAGTCGGACTTTTAATTAATGTAGGGTTCAAAACCTAAGTCTGAGATCATTTTTCCTGTCTCCACCTACAGCATCAGAAAACCAAGACAAGTTGCATATTATTCAAACTTGTATTTTAGTTGATAATTAAATACATTGCATCATTAGAAACATTGTATCGACACTTGACTCACAGGATTCCGCTCGGATCAAATTGATTGCTTGATTGACTCATTGACTTGGGATTGGAAAGTAGTGTTTGCACATGTGGTCAAAGCCCCTTATTGTCTCATTGTGGATAGCTGAAGCCCCACCTCACTTGGGCTGAAGCCGGACCGTGTTTATTAGAACACATATTGCCTCCATCCCCAGCCGGCCACGGGATGCTACATACTCAACAATATTGCCAGTTGTTATTTTCAGAGATTTACTGCTGATTCTTTATTATTATTTAGAAAGATAAATTATGTTATAAAAATGCTTATTGCATCTTTAATTATTTTATTAAAATGCTGGAATGGATATATGTTCTTGCTCCTCTCCTGAATGGAGACCAACATTTTTAGGTGGTTGTGATGATGAAAAGCTTACTTTTAGTACCTACTTCGGACCCAAACTGAATTATGAGGAGATAGCTGAACCCAACCAGGAGGCACCTAAGCCTACTACTTAGTAGCCTAGTCAACATTGTATTTAAAACTGTAAACCTTAGTACTACTTAAGTTTGTTCCAGCATTGTGTTTGATTTATTAAAAAAAAATTTAATTTCCGTATTTTAGAATGTTGTGTTTGAGTTACTACTGATTGATACAGCTTACTGCCGCCGTCTCACAACAGTGCAGGCTGGACATGATCCGACTGGACCCAGAATCTTGGGATCGGATCGTGACATGTTTTCAGTGGTGGCCCATGCAGATCTGACAAACAACTTTAGAAAAACTAACTAGAAACAATTAGAACACTTAAAACATTGTAACATCATGATTCGTCACAACATAGGACCGATTTTATTCAAAATATTTTTTCCATGTATATAACTTAGTTGGATTGTATTGCTTATGTTGCTTCCTAACCATTCCAGAGAATGGCTAAGGTGATGCCATGCGTGATTACAATTTCACGGTCTCCAAAGGATTATCTTTTCTCTATCTGCATATTTCTTTAGGGTCTAGGCCAATTACTATTTTAGAAGTTTTGACTTCTCTTTTAGCCAACCTACCATCAATGACTGATATTCCAAAGCTATTCCTTTGTTGGTTTTGTTAAACCATTTCAACTTGACTTTCTTTGAACCAATAAGACTAACTTTTTAGTCCAAATTACCTAGCAAAATCTCAAACTTTCTTTGGTCGTAAGGAATTATTTTTCCAAAATAATTTCGGTAAAGGTCAGTATTCTCTAAGTGTTTTGCCAAGAATATTCTCATTGGCTTCTCCTACTCAACTTGAAGCTGTGATGCTTCTATCTTGTCGTGTGCCTAACTCGATTAGTCGAAATCAAGTTTGATCAATTCCATAAGTTTAATCTTTGAAAAGGAAAATGTCGGAGAACAGATACTCCTCTTGATTTCAAATCAACCCCCTTGATTCTCAAGAGCTACCAGAACACACATTTACCCTGATAAATTTTCTTGATTCCTGAAGAACAGATTTTTACATCTTTCATATCATGATTAGAACTTTAGAACTCGTTTGAATTTTCGGAAGCCTCTTGGAATTCCTATGGATAAAGTTGAGAGAGTATTCGTTAACCTATTATGGCGTGGCAGCTGCGTACTGCAGTCATTTATCTGAATCATGGAAACTATGAGTTTACTGCAGCCAGCAGCGCACTGGCAAGACATGGACCCTAAGTGAAGTGATTTCAGGTATTCATAGGTTTTCGGATATTATTAAGACCATGTCCTCAATATTTGACCTTTTGAGTTGTTCCATCAACAATGGATAAAGTTGATAGAAGATTCGGTAATCTATCATTATTTGAGTCATGGAACCAAAGGTTCAATGCAGCCAGATGTACACTGGCCGGACATGAACTCTAGGCAAAGTGACTTCGGATATGTATGGTTCCGGATACTATTGAGACTATATCCATGTTATATACCATGTTTGATCTCTTATCGCTATTAACAACTTTACCGAAAATTATCTTGAATTGATCTTAGCCTTATTTAAATCTTAGCAGTAAATCTCATTTACAAAAATCTTTTATACTACCATATGCTTCCTATAGAATTTTCCTTGATTTGTCCTAAAAATTCATTAGGACCATCTTTTCAACACCTTTTGGCCCAATCTCTTTCATGGTTTGACTATAGTGTATTGCACGTATTTTAATAGTTCCATGTTTTGATAACTATATATATATATATATATATATATATATATATATATATATATATATATATATATATATTTTATATATATATATACACTAGATTTTGTTTATGATTATATCACTTTGATTGTATTCATTACCACATCTGACGACCCTTAAATTGCATTATATGATTTTGATCTTAAATCGCATTCATATCTAAATGACTTAATTCTTTTATCATGTTTCAAATTAATTCTAAAATTTAATTTTGTTCATTCTTGAATTTGATTTCTAGTAAACCAAAATTTCAAATTTTTGTTTTGATTATTCTTAGTCATACTATTTCTATATTAATCGTATTTTTAGCATTAATGAACTTATTAGTCGCGACTATATCAAAGTCTAAATAATTTTTGGACCGTATTTTATTAATCGTGCTTAAATGATTTGAATCGGTCATGATCATGCTAGTTATACCTAAACGTTTCCTTATTGGAATTAGGTTACAATTTTATTCTTGATCGTAGATAAAATTTAATTATGATTATATTATTTTGGTACTATTTTTACTATGCTTAAATTTTGATTTTGATCATGTTTAGGATTTAACCATGACAAGACATTTTGTATTATTTTACCATGCCTATACTTTAAACGAATAGGATGTACAAGAACATGATGGAACACATGTAGTGGTATGACATATGGTTAAATTTTGGACATATATCTAGTTGATTAGCAAGCTGAAGGAAGTACAAAATATATTGCAGGATATATTATATGTGTTTAGTAAGAAAAGATGGGAAGACAAATTTTCAAAGATTATGACGGTGATTGACAATTCAGAGATGGAAGCAGAAATCCATCCTCGTGGACTAGTGTAACCAATTTTCTGAGAGAAGAATGTTATTTGAGAATAGTGGTTGGATTGATTAAGATAATGCACTTCATAGATTTGTTATGGGACAATTAGTATAGTTAGGCATGAGGCCGTTGAGGAAGAAATATTCTTACTTATTTGAGACATGATTGTACCCCGACCCTTATTCTTGAAATTTCGAGGACGAAATTTTCTAAGGAGAAAAACTTGTAAGACCCAAATTTGGTTTTAATTAATTAGGTTTAATTTTTAGATTATTAGCTATTTATTATTATTATTATTATTATTATTATTATTATTATTATTATTATTATTATTATCATCATCATCTAGCGATTAGTTAATTGCATTTTTGTTAAATTGGAATCATTGGATTGTGTTTCTAGGACCCAAACCTAGCCTAACCCTTATTCCCAAAACCTTTCCTATTAAATAACAAATAAATAAATAAATAACAAAAGGAAAAGCCAACCCAGCCGCTCTACTCACTCACCCCTCTCCCCCACGTACAGAACCTCACACCCCCTTTTTCCTCTCCATCACTCGCTTTCTCCCCTATTCTCTCCTCCCATCACTACCAGAACCTCACATCCCCTTATCTCTCCTCCTCAACTCCTCCCATTTCCTCTCCTCCTAAACTAAAAACAAGCATAAACCACCCCCTCACTATTCTCCCACACGGGAGAAATCAAACAACCCAGCACCCTCGGCACCATTTTCTTATTTCCCAACTCCAATCCACCACTACCACTTTCCACAGCAGTCGATCCTCGGCCAACCCACCCCGTCGCCCGACCCCTCGACCGCGACCCCCGCAAGCGCCGCACGCGGCCACCCTCGGTCGGCGCCCCTCACGCGCGGCCTCCCGGCTGATCTCCTCGTGGCCAGCCCCGCGTCGGACCTCCCCTGTCCACCCTAGCCGCCGACCGCGCGCGCCACTCCCCACGGCCGACCCCTCCGTCCCCGCGACCGCATCCGACCACCGGCGCCCGACCCGCGGACCCCCTCCGCGCGCCCTTCCGGCCAGCGCTTCCAGTGACTCCCTGTTCCGCGCGATCGCCCCTTGCGCCGCTATCATTCGCTGATGTCCGTGACGCGCTCCGAGGCCTTCGAGCCGGTGACGACGCGTCGATCCGAGTCTGAGGCCACCCTTCGGATTCCGTCATCAACTTTCGGTATAATTTCTAACAGAGTAGTTCGTCCCTCCCCGTAGTAGTCTGTGATGACCCGGTCTCGATCCTATTGCGGGATTCGATTATTGACGTTGTGTGTGGATACTTGGAACGATCATTGGATCGTTAGTCCGATTCCGGACTTAGGATTGTTCTGTGAAGTTTGGAATGGACTAGCAATTTATGTTTGTTGGAATAATACTGTAGTTTTAATCGGCTATATAGTTTTGATATATAAAATCAATACTATGTTCTGTTATATAAATCGGTTAAATAGTTTCGATATATAAATTGGCCTCTAGTCCGATTTCGGATCCGTTAAACATTCATGTTCTGATCTTTGGTTTGGCTAAATTGGAAAGTTGTGTTGGTTAAGGTTCTGTTAATATAAGTTGTGTGTCTCTTTCCTATATAAATGTGTCTATATGTTTTAAAAAGGAAAATTACGTTTATCAATACCCCTAGGTGATTCATTTAAAATACATAAATGTATATAGGATTTAAAGGAAGAAATTATATTTTTATTATACTTTCAATATTGTGATTTATTTAAAATATATATGTATGTATAGGATTTAAAGGAAAGAAATTGTGTTTACCTATACTTTAATATGGTGACTCCTTTAATATAAATATATATGTATATAAATGATTTAAAAGAGAGAATTATATTCTAATTATATTTTCAATGTTGTGCCTCATTTAAAATATATATGTATATATATTATTGCTATTTTCAGACCTGATTATTACAAAATATACTTTACATATTTTACATCTTATTAGTTATTTAGATTGACGTACTTTCGGTAAATTCGAGGCTTATCGTATCCACATTGGCGACGACCGAAATGGTCGAATGAGCCGTTAGCGAAAAAAAACGCTACGGAATATTTCCGTACGTTGAGGCGTAAGCTATTAGCAACGTATGATTACGTGACCAAGTCTGAGACTCTATTGTCCCTACCTTACGACTTTAGTTTAGTTTATATTTGTGAAACTTGTTACTTGGCATTCTATATTTTAGGTGCAGGACACTCGTGGCTTCGGACTGGACTGTTCCCGGCCTTTAGAAGATCACCGCAGCGTAGCTTAGGATTTTTTTTATTCTTTAAGTATTTTTTTCATTAATGTGTTGTAAGGACATAAGCCCATTTTTCCCTTTGTTTCTCTGGACCTTGTATTGTGTAGCTTAGTGAGTAGCGTAGCTCTTTCTGTGTTTTTGTGTTTTATGTCGATACGTTAGGTTATCCACAAATGAAATTAGAAATGTTATTTTCTAAAAGAAAAATAAAGATTTTCTTGCATAAATTAGAACGCCTTAAAAGTACAAGTTTTATATTTATATTAACAATCTAACGCTTTTATCATTAAAGTAATATATATATATATATATATATATATATATATATATATATATATATAAGTTTTTCCATAAATTGTGTTATCTACTCTTTCCAAATAAAGTAAGAAAATTGACTCTTTATACAAGTTGGAAATAACGTAACGGCATTAGAGTAATTAATCGTTAAGTGTAATTATTAACCAAAAAAATTGAATAGGATCAATATTAGAGATTGCAACTAGAACACCCTAGAAATGGTTGTAATTGGATCTAAGTCGGACTTTTAATCAATGTTGGGTTCAAGACCCAAGTCTGAGATCATTTTTCCTGTCTCCACCTACAGCATCAGAAAATCGAGACAAGTTGCATATTATTCAAACTTACATTTTAGTTGATAATTAAATACATTGCATCATTAGAAACATTGTATCGACACTTGACTCACAAGATCCCGCTCGGATCAAATTGATTATTTGATTGACTCATTGACTTGGGATTGGGGAGCAGTGTTAGCACCTATGGTCAAAGCCCCCTTATTGCCTCATTGTGGATAGTTGAAGCCCCACCTCACTCGGGCTGAAGCCAGACCGTGTTCACTAAAACACATATTGCCTCAATCCCCAGCCGGCCACGGGATGCTACACACTCCAAACACCATTGCTAATTGTAGATTACATCATTATTATTTCCAGAGATTTATTGCTTCACTAATTCTTTATTATTATTTAGAAAGATAAATTATGTTCTAAAACTGCTTATTGCATCTTTAATTATTTTATTAAAATGTTGGAATGGATATATGTTCTTGCTCCTCTCCTGACTGGAGACCAACATTTTTAGGTGGTTGCGATGATGAAGAGCTTACTTTTAGTACCTACTTCGGACCCGAACTGAATTCTGAGGAGATAGCTGAACCCAACCAGGAGGCACCTGAGCCGCCTACTTAGTAGCCTAGTCAGCATTGTATTTAAAACTGTAAACCTTAGTACTACTTAAGTTTGTTCCGGTATTGTGTTTGATTTATTAAATAATTTTTTTTAATTTTCGTATTTTAGAATGTTGTGCTTGAGTTACTACTGATTGATACATCTTACTGTCGTCGTCTCACAACGGTGCAGGTTGGACATGATCCGACTGGACCCAGAATCTTGGGATCGGGTCGTGACAATTAGACACTAGAAACAATGCAAGGGTACCTCGACTAGAAACTATAATCAAGAACAGTTTCTAACTTCTACAACAACAACAAAACCTTTATTCCAAATTTTTGGGGTCGGATGAGTTTCTTGCTTCTAATAAATATAAAATCCAACCGTTATCATCACTAACTCCTAGTCAAAGAAGACGTTTCCTATCCACCTCTTTTCTTAAAAGAGATGAAGCAAGGATGAACAAATTTAGATGCCAATTTGCTCCTATCCACCTCTTTTCTTAAAAGAGATGAAGCAAGGATGAACAAATTTAGATGCCAACTTGAGCAAAGAAGAATGCAGAAATCAAAGAAACATAAGCTTGGAATGCATGGAACAAAAGCAATGAACAAGTATGAAGCATGATGGGCGGCCGTAGTTGAAATTACTCATCTTAGAAATTAGGAGGAAGTAACCAGTGAAGACGAGCACAACCTTTAACCAAGAACCTCAGACCAAGGTTCCAAGTCACAAGGAGATGATTGGTCAAGAGTATCAAAAGGTGAAAAAAACATTCTTACAAGAAGCCGGCATAGCATTTAGATAGACAAGATGCAATTAGAGTAGAAAGTCATAAGGGTTCTAGATAAAGTGTGTTCTGTTACCTTCACCTTCCGAATCTTCAGATACCAAAACAGATTGCAATATCAGATTATGGAATACTACTTTAGACCACCACCTAATGATAATTGATGCTTCACAAACAATATTAGAAAAGGTTAAGCCGCTACTTAAGCCACAATGCATCATGGCTTTGCTTGCTGTCCGCCTTTAATCCAGTCATTAACTCCCTTGACCGTAGAGTATTAGATATAAACAAAGCAATTCCAGGGATAGAAGCAGCAGTTGTGAAATGCAACCAAACATTTAAATATATTTTCTTATAGAAAGCAATGACTAGCTACATAGAGGAAAGACTCGATCACGTCCAAAGGTGACAAAAACATACTATAGGTCACCGGATTATTGTACACACTTGTCTTGCGAGTATAAAACCTACTTTAACTGCAGGTAACCAGAAAATGCTTCTAACGTACTACTAATTCATATATTAACTAGGCAAAAAGAAGCATATATAGATATAGATATAGATATCACCCCCTGGAATTTGAGGCAAGAAGCCCCATCTGCTCTGTGAGATTATCCATATTCTGAGCATTAACCCATCCATTCTGCAGAGCTGGCAGGTGCATCCCTATAGCTTCCAATGTGCTCTTATCAACCCCGGCCTCCCCAGATAGTGAATTTGCAGTAAGAACTTGTTCCCAGAAAGAGTGACTCCCATTATCTTCAAACATACCAATTTCAAGATCAGAAGTGAATTTTGCTACCTCTATGGGCATCATCCCATCAATTCCCATTAGGAGGGGGCTGTTAATACAACCAATCTCTGCTGTGGATCCTAAAAAGTTCTCAGTTGGAATATCAGCAACATTTTCATGTAAGACTACACCTTGCATCTCAGGAAATCCATAAGGAATGGCCTGCGGAACTGCAGATAGAACACTGAGATCTGGAAGTTCGGCAGTGCTGAACACATTTGTTGCACTAACAGGCGATTGCATCTCTTCAGATAAAGTTGAAGATGAGACTTCTAAAGAAAAGCCAGAGCTCGTGGGCATAGATGGAGGAATCCCAGAGATTGGAGGGGCCTCTGCAACAGTAACTTCTGAATTCCAACTTGTGGAGCTACTGTCAAATGTTTCAGGTTTTAAAGAGAGATTTTCCATTGAGTGACTATCCGAGCTGCCCGTAGATTCTAGCTGAGATGCCCCAAACTGTTTCATCTGTGTCAGCCCTGCTTCTGTTGTTTCATTGATCATTGGCTGATACTTGATCATTTGACCTTCTGGAGAACAACTCTGCCTCGGCAACCTTCTTCTCTTGTTCACTCCAAGAGTGTGGTGATTGTTGTCATTTTGCTGCACAAACTGGGATAGGAAGCCAGGTCTGTTCATTGCCTTTGCCAAGAACGACATCATCTGTTGCTGTCGCAGCTCCATTCCATGAAGGCGCTCCCCTACATTCTGGAGTTGCTGGTTAGTGGCCTGCTGCTGCTGCCTCAGTTTAACCAGCTCTTGCATGAGTACTTCCTTGTCTCTTTTGAGCCTGCCAATCTCGTCCTCTAATCCAAATTTTCCCACCTCAACGCAAGCCGGGCCTGACGAATTCTGTACTTCATCCATCTGCTGCTGACTATTATGTGCATGGGAGGGTTTTCTTCTATTGATGCTCTTTAGAAGATGCTTTTGGCCTCTTAGGAATCCCTCGTTTGCAAATTCCCATCTATCAGGATCAACCTTCCTGAACCCCTGTCAAATGGTGTGGGCAATCAAACAAAAGAACAATTCAGAGCACAAACATGTAGCTTAAGCCTGTTTCTGGGTGCTACGGAAGCAAGGGGAAAGGAAAAGGAAAATGACACACAACCCTATACAAGTGTCTTCTTTCAACGTGAAACTATTTCATTTTCCTTTCCCTCACTTTCTTAGCAACCATACTCAGCCTAAAAGATGAGTAAAATCATGAGTATATATGGAAAAACAATGGTAATAGATAAGCACCAGGAAGGCACGAACATTGGCAATTCCTGGTAAGAATGAATAGATTCTATTATCATGTGGAAGGGAATTCCTCAAGAAAAAACTGACGAAAGCTATGACACATTTATGCATAGTAGAACGTTCCAAAACCATATCTGCTCCACTAAAGTGTAACAAAGAAGCCTCTGCACGGTCTTCATTCCTGTTAGTATAATGTTCCGGACAGTGGCACACATCATTCTTTTTAGAAAAAGTCTTGCCAGCCCGAAAGTTTGGACTGAAAAAACAAACCGCCCGACACGTGTCAGCACGTTATTGGACAAAGAAAAAACAAAAAACACTCTTGCCCCCCCCCCCGGCGCTAACTCCGGCCAATGGAAAACCGACACGTGGCATCGGTTCACGTGGCGGTTTCCCTGGCGGTCTGGGAAGAAGCGTTGTTCTTTTTAAGGGGAGCGAAAAAGTCAACTAATAATATTGGAAAAGTTACTGATAAAAAGCAAAAGGCATACCAGATGGTGCTGACATTGACCATACATATTCCGAAATCCCACATAAAATACAAACTATAGTTGTATACAATTTCTATATGAAAATTGAATATAAGAGACCATGTAGAAACTTACTTGAATATCAAAATAACATAGGAATGTATCAAAATCAGTTTCAACTTTTAAGTCTCTAGATAAATAAGTATTTTCTACCAAGTTATTTTTCTGGTCACTGCTACCAATTTCTCTCTTTTGACAAACAAAACCTGTGACTGTGATGTTTTTTCCCTGTATGTTTCTGTTAATATACAACCGATTTTGGGGATAAAGCTTATGTTGTTATCATATATACAAGAAATGATAGGGCACGTATCCAAGTTTAAAACACCTTCAGAAAATTTCATGTAGGGGGAAGGAATTCATGTTATTTACGTAAAAAGGGAGAAGTTTCTGAAAATTTTAGATATAGGTATCTGGCGCCAGTTCAACTGGCGCCCAATTTTTTTTTTTTTTAAAAGGGGCGCCAGTTGTACTGGCGCCGAAAATAAAAAAAATTAAAAAAAAATCCTGGCTCCAGTACAACTGGCGCCAGGTTTGGTTGGGATGGGGTGGGGGGCGGGGGGGGGGGGGGGGGGGGGGGGGGTGTAGTGTTGGCTGTTTTTTTTTTACACCATTTCTTTTCTTTTCTTTTTTATCTTTCCTTATTTCTTTATTATATTAACTAAATAAATTTTGTTATTATCTATATTATACAATTAATATATATAAAAAAAAAATTGTATTTATAAACAAATTAATTTGTATTTTTTGTATCATCTATTTTGTATTAATAATGATGCATTATTATACAAATAAATATAAATAACAATAAGTTAATATATAGTTTGTTATTTTATATACTGCTTTATTGTTATTTATATTTATTTGTATACCAATAAATTAGTTTGTTATTATCTATACTTATTATTATATTAATTTGTTATTATCTATATTGCTATATTTATTTTTTAATAGTCGACAATAACAAAATTTTGTTTAGTTAATATATATAATAACAAAATATACTAGTTAATATAAAATTATAATATACAAATATATTAACTAGTATATTTTATTATTATACAAAATCAAAGATGATAACAAAATGTACTGGTTTGATATATATATATATATATATATATATATATATATATATATATATGAGAATTTGTTATTAATACAAAATAGATGATACAAAAAATACAAATTAATATGTTTATAAATACAAATTTTTTTTGTTTATTTTTATATATTAATTGTATAATATAGATAATAACAAAATTTATTTAGTTAATATAATAAAGGAAGGAAAGATAAAAATAAAAGAAAAGAAATGGTGTAAAAAAAAAGAAAAAAGAAACAGCCAACACCACCCCCCCTGCCCCCCACCCCGTCCCAACCAAACCTGGCGCCAGTTGTACTGGAGCCTGGATTTTTTTAATTTTTTTTATTTTCGGCGCCAGTTCAACTGGCGCCCCCTTTAAAAAAAAAAAAAAAAAAATTGGACGCCAGTTCAACTGGCGCCAGATCCCTATATCTGAAATTTTCAGAAACTTCTCCCTTTTTACGTAAATAACATGAATTCCTTCCCCCTACATGAAATTTTCTGAAACACCTTCTACAACTCCATTGTCATTGATCCATGTATGAGTAAATCAAATGTCGATAGCAAAGAAAACGAGATGATCCGACCGCCACTGGCCCAACGCATACAATCTCTTGGCAAGCCTATTATGGTATTAGTTGAACATATCACCACCAATCCATTACCCCAGGTGAATTGAAGACAAGATTCAAGCAGCCAATTTTGGGATAAAGGTTATGTTGTTATCGTATATACAAGAAATGACGAAAAGTCCTAATTGTACTCGACAGGAAGCGTCACAGCCTAGGTTTGGGCCGCCTCCGATGTCGATCTGCAGGAATAGTTTTCGGAAGCAGCCTATCTAGTTTTCCGAGGTGGGTTCTATTCACCTAGAGCGATTTGCATGCTTCTTTCGTGGTCACCCTGAAAAGACAACCATCCGGCCGATAGCGACTTCTTATTGTTATGTTCTTCCTGCTTCTTCTTGTCATCCGGTTTCTGACATGCTATTTCGACTCGACTCAATGCTTGTTTCTTGCTTTACACAGCGAACTTGCGCATATGCAAGTTTAAAACATCTTCTACGACTACATCACTATTAGTCCATGTATGATTAAATCAAAGGGCAATTGTTTCCACCGATGTAAGGAACCGGTTCTCCTTGAACATTGGCCTACACATACCAATCACACTTGAGTTGCACAAGGAGTTACAAACTTGAAGATGGTCAACAACATGCTCCTATTTGCTTTATTTGATAATTAATTGATTCTATTTTCTCTAATCAATTAATACCTTCAATTTTTATATTGTGGAAAATTTCACCGTCTACATTCTAAATCACCATTGTTTGTGATCCATATCGCAAACTCACCGCGTAGAAAGCACCGACACTCCAAAATATCTAGGTCGTGTTATGTCGAACACTTATTGTATAGAACCTGGACACTCAAAAAAATAGGGGACACACCAAAATAGATGTCGTGTCCTTATCGTCTCGTATTGTCTGTGTCCATGCAACATAGCTCCCGCGTCTCAGGTCAAAGTATCCGGTACACGGTCAAGGGAGCATAATTAATTTGATAACACTAAATTTCACCCTCTTATCGGTTTTCATTTCGCCATTTCACTTCACGCCCTTGTCCTCTCTCTTTTTTCCCTTTTTTTTAACTCCTACCATACTTGTAAAAAATAATATGCTTCCCATGGGATCGAACCAGCCAGTCAGGATGCGCTATGTCTCCACCTACTGACCACGAGAGCCACCACCCATGAATTCACAGTCACAGCACCTTCTCGATTTAAGCTCTGTTTCGAAAACACTCTCTAATATCGAACAATGAACATCCACATCACTGAACCAGAACACGCTTTCATTCGCGGTTCGGCAAAGGGACCAAAGAGGACTAATTTATCACCAAGAAAGCCCCACAAGATTACCAGTTTCGAGGCTTCCCTAGTCGTTTTCGACGGTTCAACCTCAGTTTCCCAAGTTCAAGAAGCCACCCCTAATTTCGAACGTCTACTTACCTAAACAAAAACAGGGGTTTCATTTGCATATCGGAGGAAATGCCGAAGCTTGCTACTTTATCACCACGGAACTCACAAAGTTGTCAACTTTTCCACCTCCCAAGCAATTTTCCATGCAAATAGACAAATAGAAGGGGAGCTTATCTGCATAAAACCTAAATCTATCGGAACAAGCAATTCCAAGTACAGAAGTAGAACCCAAACAAGAACAAAAAATCGCCAATTTACAAACAGAGAGGGGCCTAGTTGCATACATACATATGTGTTGAGCTGCCGGACGAAGCTGGAGAAGTTGCTGTGCTTGAAGTACTTGGGGAGCAGCACCTTGGAGAACTCCGCCGGGTCCCACACCACGAAGCTGTTCCTCTGCGGGCCCCACGACACGACCGCGTCCGTGTCCGGGTCCTCCACCATATCGTACGTCTTCGCCAGGAACGGCGGCGGCGGCGGCTCGGGTCCATCGTCCGGCGGCGGCACCGCTCCCTCTCGTTTTTTCTGTGTCATTTTTTTTTTTCCTTCTGAGAAATTTAGAACGGGAGAAGAAGAAAAAGGAGAGGAAGTGGAAATGGAAATTTCGAATTTTAGTCGGATGTGACTAAATGCCCCTGGAATCTTCGGATATTTTCGGGTAGCGGAGCAGTGGTGGGCTTTGGAGATTGTGCTCATCCGCATGGGTATTTCGGGAAATTAAACTAATCTCTGCTGTTGCACGTGAACAGCACGTGATTTCGGGATGGGAATTGAGGAGTTTGTCTCGTGGCGCTATATTTACGAGAACGCCAAATTTTTTTTTAAGTAATGTTACAGTTATAGCCAAATGTTTACAACCCTCTTATAACCACTCATCCATTTTCTTACATGTAAGTCAAGTAGTTGCCTGACGCACATGTCAGCAAATGGGTAAAAGTTGTAAGAAAATTGTAAACATTTGGTTGTAAACTTAGTATTATTATTTTTTTAGAGTTAATTAGTTGTACTCCCTATAGTTTGTACGTACTTTGGTAACTGTTTTCGTTGTTTCAAAAATAAAGAACATCCCCTGACTGACTGCTTATTTTCCACTCATTTTCTTCTATGTACTAGAGATACAACTAATTAACTTTATAAACCAGAAAATATTCTTTATTTTTAAAATAACAAAAATAATTACCAAAATACATACACGTCATAGGAGTACAACTAATTAAACCCCTTTTTTTTTATGCTCGTGATGTTGAACCTGAGTCCCTGACTCTGAAGACCGGATTTCTTACAGGGGTAGTTTCGGAATTATACAGACTGTCTCCGCCTGACGTACAGCACGTGACGAGGTGCGCCCGGCGCTCGGGACGCGCGGGCTGCTGCTAGAGGCGCACGTGTCGGTCGGGATTGCGGATGTTGTACTGTAGCGTTTTATTTACGAAATTGTCACTCTTACTGTTTATTGGGACAATATTTTTGTACCGGTCCACTCTAAATTTTTGCACCGCCGCATTGGATCTCAAAAGATCTCATATTTTTTAATACTTCTCTCTAATAATATAATATATAAATTATGTTATAAAATAAAATATAGTAAATTGGTAACAAAAACAATTGACAGATTTTGATTTTTTTTATTTAAAGTATCGACTAAAAATTAACCAATGTGGTTTAAAAATTAGAATTATATCTGAAAGAGAGTTTAAATACAATTTCGAGAAATGTAGGGATACGTGCCACTCTACAAGATGGAAG
Organism: Iris pallida; assembly: GCA_029216955.1. NCBI lineage: Eukaryota > Viridiplantae > Streptophyta > Magnoliopsida > Asparagales > Iridaceae > Iris > Iris pallida. The sequence goes on from JANAVB010026997.1 coordinate 5,224,145, forward strand.
ACTTCGTTGAGTTTGTTACATGAGTGCTATTCATTTTCCTGTTTTTTAGCATTTTCTATTCTTTGGGCGTTATTCATTTTCCTGTTTGTTAGCATTTTCTATTCCTTAGCATTTTGTTTTCCCTACTAGTTGTATAGCTATATATATAGCGCGAAGGAGTTCAATAAGATTGCAATTTAATTCTCAAACAGTTCCTTCCTTCTTACATTCCTTTCTTAATCTAAATTTCTTCGTATTAGTGGTATCAGAGCCGTGTTCCGACCATGGACACTCGCGGCAAAACATTGGCAGAATTCCTCAACGATGTCAATGAAATTTTGGCTCGACACGAGGCCAGTTTCGATCAGGTGAACACAGCCTTACAAGCATTGTTAACCGAGCTTCAAGCTCTTCGAGCCTCCCGTAGCCAAAACACTAGCCCTTCCGAGATCAACCCATTTGCTCGTGACGAATCCTCACACCCACATACTTCTCATTCCAACACCCTACATGTCCACTCTCATCAACACCTCATGTCACGCCCCAGTACCGAAATACGGGGACGGACTAGGCCAGCTACTCCATATGAGGTACGTAACGTCATACGGCGATCGTGGCTGTCGAGAGACTAGGGGGTACATGCTACAATCAAGTCTCCTATGGTCCCACAGAGTTCTATGTCTCAATCAATTAGGTCAAATCAGCAATTAAATGAACATTAAAGATAAAGCAGTAAGGCGTCCCTGACGCTTCATCAAAATGATCATGAGAGACTAGCTTTATAATTTAGCTATCTCAAAGAGTCAGGAGTACAAAATTATACACAGCTGCAGTCTGTTTAATTACAATTATGTACTGACACAAAATATCAAGTAATCCGGCTAACAGGTGCCGGTGGCTAAACGCCGCAAAAGTATAAGCAGGAGTGGTGGAGAAGAAACCCACTCGAGTCCCCGAACCGCCATGCTCCTAGTATGCACCATGGATGTCAGGGAGGAAGATCGTGTCCTCTGGCTCTGCTACGAGATCTGGCCAAACAAAACCAGCGGGGTCAGCCCCGAATAGCAATTACCGCCAAAGGGGCACAAGAGTTAAGATTAAAAACCCAACTAATAGAATGACTGATAATAGTAATACTTATGCTACTATTATAGGGTAGCGCAACATCCTCGAACCCATATGGCACCCTTACAACCAAACAAGGACAAAAGGTGCCGCATGGAGTCGGGACGTGTCGTACTCTATAACTTTCACATAAGTTAAAAAGGTATAAACCATAAAATCTCCTGATCGTGACTTCGGTCGATAGCCTATCGCAGCACAATAACCAACCCAACAATCAAACAAGAACATGGGTTGGATCATGTACCATGATAGACCATGTTCCTCAGTCATTCACAGAAGTAGTACTTCACAACCAGAATAAGTCTTCCGTTCATAACTTCGGTCCACAGCCTGTCATAGTACGATAACCAACCCAACAATCAAACAAGAACATGGGTTGGATCACGTACCACAACAGTCCGCTTCCCTTGGTTATTCGCGGAAGGTAATAGGATACAAGCAAGTCATTTTCACGGCCAATCAAGTCTACGAGTTTCTAGTGGGACGAGGTTATCCTCGCGTCATGTTATTAGAAAATCCTCAGATCGTATCTTTCCAGCAAGGCTAGCCAACCCAGGGGTTCGCGTAGACAGGTGTCATGGAGCACAGGTCCCTCGTGAGGCCACCTTGCCAAGACATGTAATATATAGCAGGAATTAATCGGATACAGTCATCCACTCGTTGCGGATGACACAATATCCGTGGAGACCAGCCGGCGCGCCAAGACAATATCTCAGGGCGACTGGTGTAACACAATCTCGGGACTCTGCCCTCCCCATGCATCTAGTATATTCAGTTGCCTAGTTTAACCCTAGGTGAAATCTTGGACTCTCATGCTGTGGCCTGCATAATTATCCTCCTAAAGTCGTACTTTAGTATGAGTACCCTAAGTGAGGATCCATGTCAATCAGTATGTCAACATGTGCTACCCTCCTTAGTGTAATGCATCATTACAAATACGCCACGTGGAGTTACGAGTCATTTGTCGAGCATGAACAAGAACTGGGACATTCAGGTACATGTATCAGGTAGGAACACTTTGTTCTCCGGGGTCACATTAGTGCTCATATCATGCTCGGGACAAAAGGCGTAAGGATATAAAATGGGCATATAATATCTAATAAAATATCAAAAGCATACGCACAACAAGGCAGCGTGGGTGAAAAGTCACGCAAGCTTACACAAGACAGCGTGCGTAAAAAGTCACGCAGGCTCAAGGAGAGAGCTGCGTGAAAAGTCACGCAGGCTCAAGGAAAAGAGCAGCGTGAAAAGTCACGCAAGCTCAAGGGAGAGTGCTGCGTGAAAAGTCACGCAGACTTAAGGGAAGAGCTGTGTGAAAAGTCACGCAGGCTCAAGGGAAAGAGCAGCGTGAAAAGTCACGCAAGCTCAAGGGAGAGTACTGCGTGAAAAGTCACGCAGACTCAAGGGAAAGAGCAGCGTGAAAAGTCACGCACGCTACAGGGAGCAGCGTAGGTGAAAAGTCACGCACGCTACGGGAGACACGCTTCCAACAGGAAACGTACCTAAGTCTGCGTACGCAGCGCTAAAGAGCACGCGTAGCTCAGTGTGCGTAAGCTAAGAAGCTCTGCACACTGCTCACTGTCTTCTCCAAACAGCAAGAACACTATAGCAGAACCCAAAACTTCAAAAAATAACATAACTTGGTCATCCGAACTCCAAATCCGGATTTCCAAAGTTCCAACTTGGGTGAAATGGAATTCTCTTCCACCTGGAAGCATCAAAACCCACAAAACTTCAACAAAAATAGATCAAAACTAAGGAAATCCGAAAATGATTAAAACTTAGATCTACAAAAATCAAAGCTTCAAAATAGAAATTTCCAAGTTCTAAACTAGTATAGATTGAGGAGAAGAACATGTTTTGGCAAATAGTTTTGTAAGAATCATTAACAAAATTATGGATCCTTCTCTTGAGCAAGTTGGTACTTGCCTTGGTTGGTGGAGGAAGTAAATGAGAAGAAGTAAATGAGAGGAGAGAGAAGGAGATGAGTTATTATATAGAATCTTGAACCCATGGGTTCATGATGAACCAAAGGGTTCATGATGAACCATGGGTGAACCAAGAATAGGTTACCCAAATGAGCCAAAACTGTAGGCCTAAATGCAGAAAATAAATTAGAAAATAATATTTTGTCAAATATTTTTGGGAAATGCATGAAGAAATACTGCATAATAAATATCGTATAAATTCAAGGTAAATACAATTTATGGGTTCATGTATTAAAATACGTATTCCAGGATTTGGGAGTGACATCTCAAGTTGTTCTTCCCCAATTTGACGGAGACGACCCAACTGGATGGATTTACAAGGCAGAATAGTACTTTGAATTCAAAACAGTAGCACCAAAACAACAAGTTTAGCTAACCCATCTCTCGCCGGTCTAAAATAGATACGGGTTGTTCCTCGTAAGTTAGGTCGATACCCACGACTAACTCAGAATGATCGAGGACATGACTCGGATCCGGGACATACCCACGTAATTGGGACACATGAAACACATCATGTATGCCAGTTAACGAAGGCAAAAGGGCAAGTCGATAAGCCACATCGCCTACCCGAGCGAGAATCTTAAAAGGACCAACGTATCTTGGACTAAGCTTTCCCCGGGTTCCAAATCTGATGATACCCCGAGTAGGCGAAATCCGCAGGAACACTTGGTCGCCAACTCTGAACTCTAGAGGCCTACGATGCTGATCTGCCCAATGACGATGTCGGTCCTGTGCAACTCGAAGGCGCTCTCTGACTAACTTAACTATCTCCACAGTCTGCGTGATCATCTCTGGCCCCAACAACTTCCGTTCTCCGACGTCGTCCCATGCCAAAGGGGACCTGTACTTCCTTCCGTACAATGCTTCGAACGGGGCCATCTGAATGCTAGCCTGATAGCTGTTGTTATAGGAGAACTCCACTAGATGAAGGTGATCCTCCCAAGATCCACCAAAATCCAAGGTACACGCCCATAGCATATCTTCTAATGTCTGAATGGTTCTTTCTGATTGCCCGTCAGTTTGTAGATGATAAGCAGTACTGAATCTTAACTTGATTTCCAAACTTTGGTGCAAGCTCCGCCAAAAATGGGAAGTAAACTGCGTATCCCGATCTGATACTATACTAACTGGAACACCGTGCTGCCTTACTATCTGTTTTATGTACATTTCTGCTAACTGCTCAGTAGTCTGTCCAACTCGGAAGGGAAGAAAATGAGCGACCTTCGTGAGTCGATCTACTATTACCCAGACTGCATTCTTGCCAGCTGGGGATCTAGGTAAACCGGTCACAAAATCCATCGTGATGTGCTCCCATTTCTATTCTGGGATAGGAAGCGGCTGTAGCAACCCTGCTGGTCTCTGCTGCTCGGCTTTCACCTGCTGACATACCAGACACTTGGATACAAATCTCGCTATCTCTTCATGCCATTCCACCAAAAGAACTGCCTGATATCTCGATACATCTTCGTTCCTCCTGGATGAATGGAGTAAATAGAACTATGAGCTTCGGACATAACTTCTTGCCGAAGGTCTCCACTCGGTACACAGAGTCTGTTTCCAAACCTGAGCGTACCATCTTCATGAATCACTAACTCCTTCCTACGGCCTGATTCACACTCCGATCGCAACTTCTGAATCTGTGGATCTTCTGCTTGTGCTGTCCTTATCCTCTCTACTAAGGTTGACTGAATCTGCATACTGGTCATTCTTTCTATATCCTTTGGCAAAACTACTTCGATTCCCATACTCTGAAGGTCTTCTAGAATATGCTTCTGCGAGGTCAAGATATAGGCACTGTCTCTCCTACTCAGTGCATCTGCAACTACATTCGCCTTGTCTGGATGATACTGAAGATCTAAATCAAAATCCTTCAGCAGTTCTAACCATCTTCTTTGCCTCATGTTCAAATCTTGCTGCGTGAATACGTATTTCAAACTCTTATGATCAGTATAGATCTCTACCCAATCCCCGTATAAATAATGCCTCCACAACTTGAGTGAAAACACCACAGCTGCTAACTCCAAATCGTGAGTCGGGTAATTCTTCTCATGGTCTCGAAGCTGTCGAGACGCATATGCTATCACTTTTCCATGCTGCATCAATACACATCCAAGACCCTTCCCTGATGCGTCACAATATACTGTAAAGCCTCCTGCTTCTACTGGAAGTGTCAAGATCGGGGCCGAGATCAATCTCTTCTTTAATTCTTCAAATGATGCCTGACAGCTAGCTGACCAAACAAACTCTACGTCCTTGTACGTCAAACGCGTTAAGGGTGCAGAGATCTTGGCAAAGTCCGCCACGAACCTTCTGTAGTAACCAGCTAATCCTAAGAAACTTCGCACTTCTGCAACCATTCTCGGGACTGGCCAATGCTCTACGGCCTCAATCTTCTTCGGATCCACTGACACTCCTTCCCCAGAAATTACATGCCCCAGGAATGAAATATGATCTAACCAGAATTCACACTTGTCGAGCTTCGCATAAAGTTGATGCTCCCTCAATGTCTGTAAGACAGTCCTAAGATGTTTCTTATGCTCCTCTTCACTGCTGGAATAGACAAGAATGTCATCTATGAACACCACCACAAATTTATCCAAATACAGAAAAAAAGATGCGGTTCATTAAATCCATGAATACTGCGGGGGCGTTGGTTAGTCCAAAGGGCATTACTAAAAACTCATAATGCCCATATCTAGATCTGAATGCTGTCTTCGGTATGTCTTGCTCCCGGACTCTTACTTGATAGTATCCTGACCGAAGATCGATCTTGGAAAAGATGCTGGCCTTGCTCAACTGGTCGAACAGGTCATCAATCCTTGGTAGTGGGTACTTATTCTTCACTGTTACTGCATTCAGCTTGCGGTAGTCGATGCACATCCTCGTCGACCCATCCTTCTTGGGAACTAGAATCACTGGCGCGGCCCAGGGCGATTTGCTGTCTCGGATGAATCCCTTAGACTTCAACTCTTCTTCATGTTGATACAACTTATCCTGTTCTGATGGCGACATTCTGTAAACTCTATCTGCAATAGGCCTCGTTCCAGGGTTCAACTCAATGCTAAATTCTACCTCTCTGACTGGGGGTATCCCTGGGAGCTCATCAGGGAAGACGTCGAGAAAATTTTCGACCACTCTCGAAATCTGTCCTGGCTCTGACACTGCTGCTGAGATGACGCCTCCGGCCTGTTTCTTCAAGGTTCGAGTAAAGATGAACTGCTCCATCCCAGGAACACTGAATATGACCCTACCTCCTCTACAATCAATTGTCGCATGACTGTCTCTCAACCAGTCCATGCCAAGAACGACATCAAAATTCCCCATAGGGAATTCAATCAATGATGCGGGCAATAAATGCCCACACACCCCCACCGGACATGAAAAGCGTACTCTGCTAACTTCTACGAGCCCATTGCCGGTGAGTATATCCATCCTCTCCGACAATGCCTCAAACTCTAATCCAATCCGTGTAGCATATTGTGCAGAGATGAATGAGTGAGTAGCGCCTGAATCAAATAATGCTACAGCGGGAAATGAGGTGACGAGAATTTTACCTGCCACCACGTCACTAGATGCCAGAGCCTCTCCCAAGGTCAAGGTGAGAGCCTGGCCCCGCGGAGCCCCTTGTTGCGGCCTTCCTCGACCATGCTGTTGCTGCCCCTGAGGGCCTTCGGCTTCCTGTGCCTGGCGGAACATCTGAGCCTGCGTTGGTAAGCGCTGGGCTAGGGGCCTTACTGCTAATACTGGCCCTCCACTTGGGGTTGCCACCGGAGCTGGCAATGCTGGAAACTGCTGAGCTGGCCCTCCTGGCCTCTGTATCATAGGACAAGTGGAAATACGGTGGTCTGCACGACCACACCTCAAGCATAAGCCATTCGCTGACCGGCACACCTCCCTCGTGTGCCCTGCCTTCCCACAGAAGGTACAGCCCTGGGGTGCTCCCTGACGCTGCTGCTGGTTCCTCGGCTGCTGATGCCGAACTGGCGCTGTATTAGTTGACACGGCCGTCCTCCGCGGCGCTCCTGCATCATGAATACGTACACCGGGTGCTGGTGCCGATGTTTGCTGCACTGCTCCTCCTCCAACCTGGGAATGAGATCTCTTCTGACCTCCTGTCCTCGATGCCAACCTCTGCTGGATAAGCTCGTGCCTCGGGGCTGCCGTCAAAACAGCATCGAACGTCTGGTAGTCGTGTCCTTCCACAAGCTGTAATAGTTCCAAATGAAGTCCCTGCTGGAACCTCAAAGCTTTCTCTGGCTCCGTTGCCACCATTGCTGGTGCAAAATGACACAATCTGCAGAACTCTGCGGCATACCCATCTACGGTCTTGCCTGCTTGGTTGAGACTGATAAACTTCTGCTGGAGCTCATATCGAGCTACTACGCCAAAATACTTGGCCTTGAATCTGTCACTGAAGGTGGTCCAACGAACAGGACGTCTTATACCAACTTCTTCTGATGCCCACCAGTCGCGGGCAAGATCCTGAAGTACCAGTTTGACCTGATCAACCTTCTCATCATCTGGAACCTTGGCTGCCACAAGAATGGCTTCAATGTCTTGAATCCAGGCATCCGCAGTGATGGCATCCTCCGTGCCCTCAAAATACCTCGGGTTCAAGCGACAAAACCTTCATGATGCTCCCGAGTCAACCCCGGCACTCCTCTCAAGAGCTAACTGAATCTCCTGGTTCAGCAACACGTTCTGCTCCTGCTGCCGAGTCTGTTGTTGTTGGTGGGTGACAAGAATCCCTCGGACGATCTCCAGGAGTGCTACGGCATCTGGTACTGCCATCGCTGCTGGTGCTGCAGGAGTTTCAATAGCCTGCGGCTGCACTGCCTCTGGTTCCACTTCTGCTCGTGCCTGCACTGGAGAAGGTTCTCTCTCCTGTTGCTGCCCAGTCGAGCCATGCTCTTGCTGCTCTTCCTCATGGGCCTCACCCGCTACTGAGAATGAAGCACCCCTATAGAGAAGAATATAAGATTATCAAGTCCGGACGAGAAAGATTTCGAGGATGCAAGTCAGGTTAGAGATCAAGGCAAGGACAGAGAATTCGAAACGAAATTTCAAGGGGAACAAGTTTTGATTGAGACTCCTAATAATTCGCAATACCCTACAAGTCTGAAAAACAGACCTGCATGGGCCACCACTAAAATCTTGTCACGCCCCAGTACCAAAATACGGGGACGGACTAGGCCAGCTACTCCATATGAGGTACGTAACGTCATACGGCGATCGTGGATGTCGAGAGACTAGGGGGTACATGCTACAATCAAGTCTCCTATGGTCCCACAGAGTTCTATGTCTCAATCAATTAAGTCAAATCAGCAATTAAATGAACATTAAAGATAAAGCAGTAAGGCGTCCCTAATGCTTCATCAAAATGATCATGAGAGACTAGCTTTATAATTTAGCTATCTCAGAGAGTTAGGAGTACAAAATTATACACAGCTGCAGTCTGTTTAATTACAATTATGTACTGACACAAAATATCAAGTAATCCGGCTAACAGGTGCCGGTGGCTAAACGCCGCAAAAGTATAAGCAGGAGTGGTGGAGAAAAAACCCACTCGAGTCCCCGAACCGCCATGCTCCTAGTATGCACCATGGATGTCAGGGAGGAAGATCGTGTCCTCTGGCTCTGCTACGAGATCTGGCCAAACAAAACCAGCGGGGTCAGCCCCGAATAGCAAGTACCGCCAAAGGGGTACAAGAGTTAAGATTAAAAACCCAACTAATAGAATGACTGATAATAGTAATACTTATGCGACTATTATAGGGTAGCACAACATCCTCGAACCCATATGGCACCCTTACAACCAAACAAGGACAAAAGGTGCCGCATGGAGTCGGGACGTGTCGTACTCTATAACTTTTAAATAAGTTAAAAAGGTATAAACCATAAAATCTCCTGATCGTGACTTCGGTCGATAGCCTATCGCAGCACAATAACCAACCCAACAATCAAACAAGAACATGGGTTGGATCATGTACCATGATAGACCATGTTCCTCAGTCATTCACAGAAGTAGTACTTCACAACCAGAATAAGTCTTCCGTTCATAACTTCGGTCCACAGCCTGTCATAGTACGATAACCAACCCAACAATCAAACAAGAACATGGGTTGGATCACGTACCATAACAGTCCGCTTCCCTCGGTTATTCGCGGAAGGTAATAGGATACAAGCAAGTCGTTTTCACGGCCAATCAAGTCTACGAGTTTCTAGTGGGACGAGGTTATTCTCGCGTCATGTTATTAGAAAATCCTCAGATCGTATCTTTCCAGCAAGGCTAGCCAACCCAGAGGTTCGCGTAGACAGGTGTCATGGAGCACAGGTCCCTCATGAGGCCACCTTGCCAAGACATGTAATATATAGCAGGAATTAATCGGATACAGTCATCCACTCGTTGCGGATGACACAGTATCCGTGGAGACCAGCCGGCGCGCCAAGACAATATCTCAGGGCGACTGGTGTAACACGATCTCGGGACTCTGCCCTCCCCATGCATCTAGTATATTCAGTTGCCTAGTTTAACCCTAGGTGAAATCTTGGACTCTCATGTTGTGGCCTGCATGATTATCCTCCTAAAGTCGTACTTTAGTACGAGTACCCTAAGTAAGGATCCATGTCAATCAGTATGTCAACATGTGCTGCCCTTCTTAGTGTAATGCATCATTACAAATACGCCACGTGGAGTTACAAGTCATTTGTCGAGCATGAACAAGAACTGGGACATTCAGGTACATGTATCAGGTAGGAACACTTTATTCTCCGGGGTCACATTAGTACTCATATCATGCTCGGGACAAAAGGCGTAAGGATATAAAATGGGCATATAATATCTAATAAAATATCAAAAGCATACGCACAACAAGGCAGCGTGGGTGAAAAGTCACGCAAGCTTACACAAGGCAACGTGCATAAAAAGTCACGTAGGCTCAAGGAGAGAGCTGCGTGAAAAGTCACGCAGGCTCAAGGGAAAGAGCAGCGTGAAAAGTCACGCAAGCTCAAGGGAGAGTGCTGCGTGAAAAGTCACGCAGACTCAAGGGAAGAGCTGTATGAAAAGTCACGCAGGCTCAAGAGAAAGAGCAGCGTGAAAAGTCACGCAAGCTCAAGGGAGAGTGCTGCGTGAAAAGTCACGCAGACTCAAGGAAAAGAGCAGCGTGAAAAGTCACGCACGCTACAGGGAGCAGCGTAGGTGAAAAGTCACGCACGCTATGGGAGACACGCTTCCAACAGGAAACGTACCTAAGTTTGCGTACGCAGCGCTAAAGAGCGCGCGTAGCTCAGTGTGCGTAAGCTAAGAAGCTCTGCACACTGCTCACTGTCTTCTCCAAACAGCAAGAACACTATAGCAGAATCCAAAACTTCAAAAAATAACATAACTTGGTCATCCGAACTCCAAATCCGGATTTCCAAAGTTCCAACTTGGATGAAATAGAATTCTCTTCCACCTGGAAGCATCAAAACCCACAAAACTTCAACGAAAATAGATCAAAACTAAGGAAATCCGAAAATAATTAAAACTTAGATCTACAAAAATCAAAGCTTCAAAATAGAAATTTCCAAGTTCTAAACTAGTATAGATTGAGGAGAAGAACATGTTTTGGCAAATAGTTTTGTAAGAATCATTAACAAAATTATGGATCCTTCTCTTGAGCAAGTTGGTACTTGCCTTGGTTGGTGGAGGAAGTAAATGAGAAGAAGTAAATAAGAGGAGAGAGAAGGAGATGAGTTATTATATAGAATCTTGAACCCATGGGTTCATGATGAACCAAAGGGTTCATGATGAACCATGGGTGAACCAAGAATAGGTTACCCAAATGAGCCAAAACTGTAGGCCCAAATGCAGAAAATAAATTAGGAAATAATATTTTGTCGAATATTTTTAGGAAATGCATGAAGAAATACTGCATAATAAATATCGTATAAATTCAAGGTAAATACAATTTATGGGTTCACGTATTAAAATACGTATTCCAGGATTGGGGAGTGACACCTCAAGTTGTTCTTCCCCAATTTGACGAAGACGACCCAACTGGATGGATTTACAAGGCAGAATAGTACTTTGAATTCAAAACAGTAGCACCAAAACAACAAGTTTAGCTGGCCTCCTTCCATTTAGAAGGCATCGTCCTGCAATGGCACAGGTGGTTGACGAAATTTCGTAAGCCACTTACATGGAATGAGTTCACCAAGGCTGTACAACTCCGATTTGGTCCAACCGACTACGAGGACCCATCCGAAGCTCTGACTCGCCTAAAATAAACCACCACCATAGCAGCTTATCAAGAAGCTTTTGAAAAGCTTTCCCACCGAGTTGACGGCCTGCCCGATGTTACGCCCCGATCCGAAAAATCGCTCGTCATCGCTAGATTTTACCCGAATCATCGTCCTCGCTGGGGCGTGATGCCGCACGAGCCTGGAGTTGCGCTCGGGCAAGGTAAGATAACAGTTCACATAGTGATTATCTCAAATTCGTAACATAAGCAGCGGAAGGAAATAAAGTATAACACAAGAATCTCTTTTATTGATAACGTATTGAAGATTACAAAGGCTTTGAATAGCCCAACATATATGCCAATTGGCTACAACGCTCATGATCTCTCTAGGTCACAAAGGATTACATTGTTCCATACATTATGCCTCTTTATAGCCACCAAGTAGTCTTCGGCCGAACATCTCCATGTCACAAGTCCGAACGCATATGCGGTAGCTCCCCTTGAACGCCAAGGACTCCATACCTCGGCACGTCCCAGCCAAGCTCCGCCCTGAGCCGAACATACCTGAACCTGCACATAAACTAGTGGGGGATTAGTGCTTTCGTCCTCGCTTTGTACTGATCAAGACCCGCTCGCACCCAAACCAAACTTAAATCATTTTGTGAAACATGCATCTTAATTTGTGATCTTTCTATTTAGCCTTAGGATCAGTTTCATGGCAATGTTTACGCATAGCAACTTTATCATAATGTGTCCACTACCGTGTTCCTGTAGCAGATACAGTTAGGCATAATCTGAACATAATCATAGTGATCGTGCACATCTCCGTCCCATATTGCCTAGCCTGCACGGGTTAGAACTTAACATAGAATCATATCATTCACGTAACAACCAACCATAAACTTAGACCAATGCATAAGGGTCACAGGCCCTGCGCCTGCACCCAACTCTCATCTCAGCCCACCGGCCCTATCTATATAAAGGTCACGGTGTTTCGCATCGTAATGGACTTGGCATCTCTTATGTATAAGCCTACGATCACTTCGATACGGGTTGCTAGCCCAATATCCGAAGGATCCCAAACTTACGGATATCATAGCTTATCACAGCACTGGACGGTCGTAATCCGTCCGAATGTCGTGTACCATAAATACCACACATAATTTTCTCCTAGGCCGAACGGTCCCGATACCCCGGCGTAACCGTCCGAGGGAAGCCGCACCTATGCACGGGCCATCCGAGTCTATTGACCATACCATACTTACCATAGCATACAAGTCCTATCATTCCAATCCATCTCGTGTTCCATAAACATAGTCCCGTTCCATAAGCACATTCGCGTCTCATAAACATAATCCACCATCCATATGGGGAGCTCCGTCAGCGTTATGCCCCAACACATCCATATTGATACACGACGTCCAACGGCTTAGACATCTCGTACTTGTATTCAACGCGTACCATTCGTAAGTTATTCTCATAGCATAATTCCATAGTTACTTAGTCTTTTCGTTGCATAAGTGCCCGAGGGCACGCTCAGCACCGTAATCAATGTTCTACGCTTAGTGTTCAATATTCTCGGAGCCGTGCACATGATGCACATCTCATATTGTCTTTCAATGTTCTAGCATCACCGCCCTACCGTGACTCGTACACCTGATGCACGTCGCTTCAATTGTTCGATTATTCAATGTTCTACCTTAATGTTCAACATAATACTTAGACCTTCCGTCGCCGAGCAACGCTCGCTAACTCGATAACATCTTACGCATACGATAACATATTTTATTAGACATGAAGGAATAGGGAGAGAGAGTCAAGAACCCGCCCACCTTAAGTCGATACGATTTGCCGTTTCGCTGAGTTGAAGCGTCTTGCTTCCATAATACGGTCGTATAGCTAACTCCCGGACTTAGATATTCCTGTGAACTACTCGGTTGATTTGGCCTATCGCGCCTATGCCATAATCCGTTGCAAGGCCACGATTTGGTTTCGCAGACATTTCATTGCATAAGGCAAAATGCCGATCTCTTATCGTCCAGCGTAAAAGCATAGCCTGCACACCAGATCAACTAAAATCATCACTTGTTCAACAGGACTTATCTTTTGTATCAATTCGATTCATAGATTCCAACCGACTCAAAGCTTACCTTTGGCCAACGTAACTCTTGCATCGATTCGTATCGATACCTCATCAGGTCAACGTAACTCTTCGAGTCAACGACTCATCGTAATGCACCGAGCGGAGCGGAGCATTACATAATATACCACTCAAAATCAGGTTCGTCCTCGAACCGAAACCAACACTTAATCCAAGTGCCTCGCTAGATCGTTTCACGATCTTGTGCTACTATCGTTGGAATCGTACAACTTAGTTTGGATCATACACATATTTTAGGCATCCCACCAATATATGCATTTCAGCCAAGCTCAGTTGTAGGATATCGGGACAAACTGACACGCTCAACTTAATCCTCAAGCACCAATCATTCCGTACACTTGGTCAAATCTTAGCGCCTATTCTCATACTACTTCTCGTATGCATCATCCCATAACATGCGATCCTCTTCCAAACATCTCTACACATAAATTGATTCAAACTCGTAACTTCGATCTCATAAGTTTCTCGTCGGCCACCTAACACTCGTATTGCATCGAGTCATTGCGCATCCGATTGCAACAATTCTCTACAATGCCTATTCGCCCGACCGTTTCCTATCTCTCACATAACTCAAGTCTTTTATCCAATCATTCATAATATTTGGCCTTAACGACATGGACTAAGTCCAACATGTCCAACTTTCCTTGCCTATAATCCATTCTATAGATAGCGCACAACTATTCCAACACGATCCATATTCTTGAACTACCTATGCATCGCGTCTGGGGCTACCCCCGCTAGGTAACTTATCCAGACATCATGCTTAATCTCTCCCGACACAAGAGGTCAACTTGAGTCTACGATGCTCAAAGGCAACAATCTTTTCGACCCAAGGTCTCTTACGATACGTCCATCTCCTATTCTCGACCGAGTACGACTCCTTACTCAATTCTTAAATCAATCCTGACCCGTTCGTTTCGTAATATCGATGGTACGCTTAACACACATAGCCTAACCATTACTCAAACCGATCTACAACACAACTCTTAGGGTCATTCTATTATTCGTCGCTCTCACGCATTGCAGAATCCTTGCAATCGTCTTACCGTATTACTATACTAGGCACGTTCCTTAACATATACTCGATCATCGACTAACCAAGTCTATCTGCGTATCCATTCGATCGATCATAAACTTTCTAACCATATCGATCTAGTCGAAGGCTACTCGCTAACTTCTGAAACACGATACTCACTCGCTTAGACTTATCCTTAACATGCACTACTTCATTCCTCATCCTCGACAAAATTTCTTACGCGACTTCATTTGGTCGTCCTATGGGACTTCAACATTCACTTGATTTGACGGTCAAGTCTTCTAGGATCATCTGTCCCGAAACTACGCTCGATAATTGAAGATCATCAACGAGGGACAGTTACAACGAACCATGCTATATCCTATCGCGAAGCCAAATCAATTCCCGATAATTCCTGTGGGACTTTACCCAATCCGACATACCAATCCATAATTCATCTACCCCCGCACAACTGATGCACCGTTGCTACTCGAATGACTCATGCGCTTGTGCACCGTTATTACTCGAATCACTCATGCATTACCATTAATAATATCGCAACCGAGCAATATTTGTTCGCCTCCGTACGAGTCTATCCACTCACGGCCAATGTCTGACACTTCTAGGCTTATCGCACAATCCTCAATTCCACCTTCGCATCAAACCACGAGTCCATATCAAATTTGCCATGCCTCGCAAGTTCAATCATCCCCGCTGGATGAATCACCATACCAGCGCTCACGCGGAATGATCGTTCTAATTTGATGGAACGCATGTGCGAGGCTGGTGTTGCGCTCGCTCAAGACAAGAATGTCAACATAGTGGTGATCCGCGAAGCAATCCAGACACTTTCGTTTTCATCCAAGCAATATCTATCTACCCTTAAATTCTTCGAAGCACTCCTACCGTTACCATCTCAATTGCCATAACTTAACTTGCATCCTATTCATCCAACGACAATGCTCAACATATTTTCATTCATTCGATCAGAGTATCCCCGAGTTATTACATATCGTCTTTGATACGTCTCAATACCATCGTCGATATGCATAACTTGAACATCTTCCTTTCTCATAAGCTCAAACCCGTTGAAATCATTGCCATTATCCGAACTCGAATACGAATCAAGTCTCGCACTTATCAAGATCCATTCAGTTGTAATCATCTATCATCTTCACGACATAATTTCTAATTCACATATTCATTCTCATATCCCTAACTCGTACTTCCAAACCGTGCTACCGACTTATCGCACTAACTCGAATTTGTTCGAACGATTCCTCCGTACCTACTCAACACTTTCCGAACAAGCTTTCGTACTAACTCAACATAAATTTGACCGATTTGACTATTTTTTCAACGTACATTTCTTCGCTATGCTCAGTCTATCGTTCGACTTACACTTAACGAATCCTCGCCCGACGTATCATCCTTGGGTACGACTTCACACATACTTATTCAACTAATTCACCGAAGCATACTTATATCGACTCCTATCGAGTCACTTCCACTCGAGTCTCGGTACTACTCCGTCCGTTGCGGACAAACATATCGTAACAACATAATCGTTTCGACGAAATCTATCGCAAGTCACTAAGCGGCTTAACATAGCTATCGTTAAGTGGTATTCCATATACCACTCAGGATCGAGCCTATCGTTGTCGATACAATACTTCACCACGCTTGCTCGCATAATTGGTATTGCATATACCACTCAAAATCGAGTCATTACTCGACATCACATTTCGCATAGGTCCGACATCTATCTTCCAATCAACTATCCCGAATGGCGATCATTCTGATCCCAGCTCTAGCGTTAGCTCAAGTTTGACACACATTCAATCTAACCGTATCTTAGCAATCATATCGATCACACCCGCAATATTCGCTTATTCAAAGCTCAACGCGACATTCGGCCAACATACATGTTCGCCTACTCAACTCAACTTAGCGACCATCTCGACTCGTTATTATCGCATCCACGATCTTCCAATCTTTCTCGTTGCAACTCGTACAACAACTCACTCTCGATACTTAAGGTCTTTTACTCATCTCGTGCAACATATCGCTATCGATCCGCATAGCCATACAACATGCATCATACCATATCGACTCGTCGTACTGATGCAACGAACGATCCACGACTTGTTGCACTCCATGCAACCAACAACACATAACCATTCTCATAGCAATATAACATGCATCGCCTCACATATCGACCCGTTGCACTTCGTGCAACCAACAACACATATCTTCTCGCACTTCGTGCGACCAACAACACATATATCATTGCACTTCATGCAACCAACATCAACATATTCGTTGCACTCCGTGCGACCAGCGACTCACAACTTTCTTGCACTTCGAAAAACCATAAACTCATAACTCGTTGCACTTCGTGCAACCAACATTCTTCGATGGCACCCGAAGATAGTGTGATAGTCACGACATACTTGTGGCAGACGTACGCACTTAATATAGACTTATTATATAGAACATCCAATGTAGCGTCGAGCAGATCCATGAGCCATGCGGTTGTGGAAACAACTTAGAGTCAACTGAATTCGATAGCGAAGCAACTGAGGGTCAAAGAGATTCATGCACGGTCCAAAGGATGGAACCGCTCTGATACTAACTTGTCACGCCCCGATCCGGGAAATCGCTCGTCCTCGCTAGATTTTACCCGAATCATCGTCCTCGCTGGGGCATGATGCCGTACGAGCCTAGAGTTGCGCTCGTACAAGGCAAGATAACATTTTACATAGTAATTATCTCAAATTCGTAACATAAGCAGCGGAAGGAAACAAAGTATAACACAAGAATCTCTTTTATTGATAACATATTGAAGATTACAAAGGCTTTGAATAGCCTAACATATATGTCAATTGGCTACAACGCTCATGATCTCTCTAGCTCACAAAGGATTACATTGTTCCATATATTATGCCTCTTTATAGCCACCAAGTAGTCTTCGGCCGAACATCTCCATGTCACAAGTCCGAACGCATATGCGGTAGCTCCCCTTGAACGCCAAGGACTCCATGCCTCGGCACGTCCACGCCAAGCTCCGCCCCGAGCCGAACATACCTGAACCTGCACATAAACTAGTGGGGGATTAGTGTTTTTGTCCTCGCTTCGCACTGATCAAGACCCGCTCGCACCCAAACCAAACTTAAATCATTTAGTGAAACATGCATCTTAATTTGTGATCTTTCTATTTAGCCTTAGGATCAGTTTCATGGCAATATTTATGCATAGCAACTTTATCATAATGTGTCCACTACCGTGTTCCTGCAGCAGATACAGTTAGCCATAATCTAAACATAATCATAGTGATCGTACACATTTCCGTCCCATATTGCCTAGCCTGCACGGGTTAGAACTTAACATAGAATTATATCATTCACGTAACAACCAACCATAAACTTAGACCAAAACATAAGGGTCGCAGGCCCTGCGCCTGCACCCAACTTTCATCTCAGTCCACCGGCCCTATCTATATGAAGGTCACGGTATTTCGCACCATAATGGACTTGGCATCTCTTATGTGTAAGCGTACGATCACTTCAATACGGGTTGCTAGCCCAATATCCGAAGGATCCCAAACTTACGGATATCATAGCTTATCACAGCACTGGACGGTCGTAATCCGTCCGAATATCGTACACCATAAATACCACACATAATTTCCTCCTAGGCCGAACGGTCCCGATGTCCCGGCGTAACCGTCCGAGGGAAGCCGCACCCGTGCACGGGCCATCCGAGTCCATTGACCATACAATACGTACCATAGCATACAAGTTCTATCATTCCAATCTATCTCGTGTTCCATAAACATAGTCCCGTTCTATAAGCACATTCGCGTCTCATAAACATAATCCACCATCCATATGGGGAGCTCCGTCGGCGTTATGCCCCAATACATCCATATTGATGCACGACGCCCAACGGCTTAGACATCTCGTACTTGTATTCAACGCGTACCATTCGTAAGTTATTCTTATAGCATAATTTTGTAGTTACTTAGTCTTTTCGTAGCATAAGTGCCCGAGGGCACGCTCACCGTAATCAATATTCTACGCCTAGTGTTCAATGTTCTTAGAGCCGTGCATCTGATGCACATCTCATATTGTCTTTCAATGTTCTAGCATCACCGCCCTACCGCGACTCGTACATCTGATGCACGTCGCTTCAATTGTTCGATTGTTCAATGTTCTACCTTAATGTTCAACATAATACTTAGACCTTCTGTCGTCGAGCCACGCTCGCTAACTCGATAACATCTTACGCATACGATAACATATTTTATTAGACGTGAAGGAATAGGGGAAGAGAGTCAAGAACCCGCCCACCTTAAGTCGATACGCCTTGCCGTTTCGTTGAGTTGAAGCGTCTCGCTTCCATAACACGGTCGCATAGCTAACTCCCGGACTTAGTCATTCCTGTGAACTACTCGGTTGATTTGGCCTATCGCGCCCATGCCACAATCCGTTGCAAGGCCACGATTTGGTTTCGCGGACACTTTATTGCATAAGACAAAATGCTGACCTCTTATCGTCCAGCGTAAAAGTATAGCCTGCACACTAGATCAACTAAAATTAGCACTTGTTCAACGGGACTTATCTTTTGCATCGATTCGATTCATAAATTCCAACCGACTCAAAGCTTACCTTTGGCCAACGTAACTCTTGCATTGATTTGCATCGATACCTCATCGGATCAACGCAACTCTTCGAGTCAACGACTCTTCGTAATGCACCGAGCGGAACAGGGCATTACACCCGAAAAGTTCTTAATTGGTTGTTTTATTGTAGGACTCCGAGACGACATTCATATAGACGTAAAAATTAAACAACCCGGAACCTTGGCGGATACAATAGGAGTGGCTCGGCTAATCGAGGAACGCGACCAGCTACAGCGGAGGCCAAACTAGCAGCTCCGTTCCCAACCAGCTTTGGTGATGCCAAAGGCCTCATCCAACCCAATCACTGGTGTGCTAGGACCTCCACCAACCCATCGCATAACCCAAGGTTCCAATACTCAACCACCAGCATTCAGCCGAATCACCAATCAAGAGGCACGAGAACGTCGAGAGAAAGGGTTATGCTACTATTGTGACGAGAAGGACATTTTAGGCCATTGTTGTGAACGATTGCAATTGTTTATGATCGAGGATTCACCCCCATACGGACATCGAGGATGTGAAGGACGATCAACCAGAACTGACTTCATGAAGCTCTACCTGAAATTTCTTTTCATGCAATTGCATGTACGAAACACCCACAAACCATACGCGTCATTGGCAAGTTGAAAAACAAGCATGTCACGGTGCTAATTGACGGTGGCAGCACTCACAACTTCATTGATCAGGCCATCGTCTCTAAGTTCGGGTTACCAGTAACCAAGGATAAGAAATTCCAAGTCATAGTTGTTAACCGAGAGAAAATAGACTGTGCTGGGCAGTATCGGGCGCTCACCCTCACCATTCAAGGACTTCCTGTCACCACCGACTACTACATTCTTCCTGTCGCAGCATACTAATTGGTATTGGGAGTGCAATGGCTTGCAACTCTTGGACCCATCAAGACTAACTACATGCAGCTCACCATGAACTTCAACATGGCAGGAACTTTCCATATATTCCAGGGTTTGGGACAAACTGGTATCGAAGCCTTAACTGACAAAGAATTCAATGGATTACAAAGCACTGGGCTATTTTTTCAAATTATTCCTTCCAACACTAGCAGCCAACCAACTTCCTACCCACCTGAGATGGCCCACCTCCTAGCAAAATTCTCTCAGGTATTCGAAATACCCACCAGCTCCCCTCCATGACGGTCGCATGATCATCATATTCCCTTGTATCCAACAACGGAACCAGTCAGTGTGAGGCTGTATCGATACCCTTATTACCAAAAGATCGAGATAGAGAAAATGGTTAAAGAGCTTTTGCAATCTGGTTTGATACGCCCAAGCCATATTCCATTCTCAACCCCAGTTCTGTTGGTAAAGAAAGCAGATGTCGCTTGGCAATTTTGTGTGGATTACCGAGCTCTAAACGACATCACAGTTAAAGATAAGTATCCAATTCCTATTATCGATGAACTATTAGATGAGCTCCATGGTGCCAATTTTTTTTCTAAATTGGATTTACGGTCTAGATATCATCAAATTCGCGTGCAAGAAGACGACATTCCTAAAACCGCATTCCAGATGCACGAAGGGCATTACGAGTTCATTGTGATGCCATTTGGTCTCACCAACACTCCAGCAACCTTCCAAAGTCTTATGAATGATCTCTTCCGTCCCTATCTTCGACAATTTATTGTGGTTTTCTTTGATGACATTCTAGTATATTCAAAATCATGGGAAGACTATCTCACACATTTATAAATTGTTTTACATATCTTATCAACTAACAGTTTATTTACAAAAGAGTCGAAATGTCGATGTGGAGTTATACAGGTCGACTACTTGGGTCACGTGATTTTCGAGCAGGGGGTGTCAGTTGATCCAACCAAAATACAAGCTGTCAGTGAGTGGCCAACACCAACAACAGCAAAAAGGGTCCGTAGATTCCTCGGTAGCAGGGTTCTACAGAAAATTTGTCTATCATTTCGGATGTATAGCAGCCCCTCTGAACCGTCTCTTGAGCAAGGTTGGATTTCAATGGAATGAGACAGCAGAGATGGCCTTCAAACAATTAAAAGATGCATTGACGTCACCACCAATCTTACGCCTTCCCGATTTTACTCAACGGTTCATAATTGAATGTGATGCTAGCGGAATCGGACTCGGTGCAATCCTTACCCAACAAAATCAACCAGTAGCTTATTTTAGCGAAGCATTAAAAGGCTCGGCCTTGGCTGTAAAACTCCTAAATTTCTACTATATTTTTATATATATTAAATTTGGTACTGATTTAAAATTTTTGTATTGTACGTCGCATAGTCGTAATGTACGTCGCGCACGAAATTTTATTTTTCGTAGTTGCTCGACAAGTGCGAATATGTACGAGCGTACATATTTTGAGAAAAACATTTTTTTATTTTTATGGTTTCAAAATAATATATGTAATATTTCATTTAGCTATCAAAATTTCCTAAATTTATGATTTTATTTATGAAAGGCCTTTTATTTGGAATAAATAATATTATTCATGCATACATATATTTTATAAATATTTGCTAGTTTAATTTAAATAAAAATATAATTTTTGAGATTTATTATTCAAAAAGATATTTAAAAATATTTATTATTTTCGAAATTATTATTATTGGTATTTTGAAAAATATATTTGGAAGTTATGGTGACCATTTAAATTTTGATTTGATTTTTGGATTTATTTAAATAGTTAAATATTCAAAATTTATTTATCCCATTTGATTTTGAGCTAAAAATTTAAATAGATTTAAATTGGATTTAATTGATTTGATTTTAAACTAAGAGAATTTGATTTGATTTGATTTAAATTAGATTTGTATTTGGATTTGGATTTGGATTTGATTGCTTTTAAATTAAATTAGGAAATATCTAAATTGGGTTTAAAGGAATCCTAATTCTTATCTAATTGGGAATTACCACATCCTATAAATAGGCAGGTACTCCTCCATATTATTTTCACCACAAATCATCTTTCAAACCATCCTTGTCAAAATTTCTCTCTTTTTTCGTCATAAATTCAGCCTCAATTTTCAAAGGTTGTAGCAACTTCAAATGACCATAACTCCCAACTCCGGACTCCTTTTGACCTCCAGTTTTTTTATTGGAATCGTATTGAGGTATATTTTCTAAATGTAAATTTTATTTTCATAAATTCAGAACTTAATTTTCTGGAAAATTTGTGGAGTGTCAGTGGTCCGAAATCTGACACGTTTTAGTGTTTTTGAGATTCTGGGAGAACCAGGAATCAGAATCACGATCCGTTTGAAGTTTCGGAATACTGACAGAAAAATACATATCATATATTTTTCCCAAAATTTTTCCAGAATATTTTATTTTTGGTTTTTATTTTAGAAGTTTGTCACATCGTCTGAGTTATCTTGTGTAGCCCTGTGACTATTCTGTACCCAACGGGATTGTCGGTTTCACCAGCAAGGACCTCAGGCAAGACACCTTACCATTTGCTGTTTAATTATTTTAGCTCATATTTTATGTATTATTTATTTTTTATGCAAAATAAACTGTGATACATGGCATAACCTGTTAGAACTTACTGTTCATTTATATTTCCTGCTATGTATTATTTTTCTCACATTAAACCTAGATTTAAGGGACCACCTTGTGTGTTGTATTCATTGGCCTTGACACATTGTACCATGAAGTTGTGTGTCGCATGTAGAACACGAAAGTGCGTGATTGGCTGGCCACCAGTACGTACAAGCCGTGCGATAGGAAACCGCTAATAGAAGTTGCATGCTAGTTTGACTTATCGGTTATAGTGGTTTGTGTTGTGGATACAACACAGTAGGCATTGGACGGAGAGGACAATTCCTTAGCGTATGGACTTCGATGCACTTTCCTTGTGACCCGGACTCTCCGCTGAAGATACGAGGTTGATGACCCATGATTACTGACGGCCACTGACAATTCTGCGGAACGTCATGCTCTTACTGAAGGGGCCTCTGGTGCCCAAGGGGGACTACGCCAATCCTATTTATCCAGGGCCCATGCGTAGGAAGGATTGTTCTTAACTACATATCACTTAGACCGGTTAGGCACCTTTATCCGTTAGGTACGAGTACTTTTGGTTTGGGTACTTGTATCTGACCGTGGCTTGAAATAATAACTTGTCGTGGATTAGTTCGTCACATCTTGTCCTTGTTTGGTTGTAGATGTGACTTACTACTTCGATGAGAAGGCATTGAACCTTGTTGGGGTCCGGATACCATATTGGATTCATAGCATGGAAAGATACGTCGCCGTGAATTAGTTTACCATCTCCTGTCCTTGTTTGGTTGGGGGGATGGTACGCTCGTTCAGTAGGTGCATATTGGACCATGTTATAATTCGATTTACTTATTTATTTGAGCAATATTTATTCAGTTTATATGGCATGATATTATGTGTCTTGTTACGTTCCTCTGAGGACCTGGTTATCTCTCCAGGTGTGTGCTATTGTTTTTCGTAGGTGTTCTAGTTCTAGCCGTGATCATCGCTATTTTTTCGAGGATGATTGTATTTGGATCGTCTTCGCTTCGCTCGCCAAATTCATATCTTTTCTTATGTATTTTTTCTTTACTTGTTGGTAGTAGATTTGTCTCCGTCCAACATATTGTATCAAGACAATTCATTATCTTTATATGATGTCTTTTATTCATTTATTTTGCGTGGATGAGATTAGTTATGGTTCTACTGCATTTTACAGCTTATGTATTTATACGAGGCTTCCATATATTGGAGTATACTTCGTATGAATACAGCTGGCATGTCTACGTTCCTAGTCCTACGTATTTTGTGACTGGGGTGTTACATATTTTTGTGGTGGTCCATGCAGGTCGAGTTTGTTACTTCGGTTATGTTACTGTACCGATGTGAACCTGCAACATAGGATTAGAATTATAAGAATCTCATCCATACAGCTTGACCTCTTTCCTTGGCTTCAAATTCCGAACTCTCGTTCGACTTCCTTGAATTGCATCTTGCTTGATTCCTTTCTACCGTTGATTCTTATTTTCGTGCTTAGTGTCAACTAGGAAGATGACTACACTAGTATATGCTCATAGGTCAAACACATGGCTAGAATGGTTATATTGGCAATTAGAATACATTTAAGACTCTAATTGAGTTAAAGGATTTTTTTTAGTGTGATTTAATGATTAGTAATTTGTAAAGTAGGATATTACCACGAAAAGTTTTAACCTTGAGATTTCTAAATAATAAACACCAGAGGATTTATAGAATTTTATACTTGGTTTAAGAAATTGATTAATTTTCAAAGATTTGATATTTATGATTTATTGGATTATAGTTATACATCCTTACACAAGTATAAAATTGATTTGCTTTTCGAGTTGTGAGAATTATGAGTTTGGGTGATAGATATACATCTTTGAATAAATATAAAATTTATTTGATTTTCGAGTTTTAATGTTCATGATTTATTGTATTATAGTTATGCACCTTGAACAGTTATAGATTTGGTTTGAAAATGATCTTAGCTTTTAAAAATGGTCGTAGGAAATATTTAAACGGAGTTGTACAACTTGCGGTTTTCGTGTTTATAAAATTTTAAATTTTAAGGGGAAGTAATGACGGTGAATTTTGGTTTAAAATATTTAAAAGTTATGATAACGATTTTTGAGAATTTTTTTTATTTTAAATTGTGTCCTATGATTGAGGATTTACAAATCTATTTAGATTTTTGGTAAAAAAAAAAAGATATTGACTGATGAGATTATTTGAAAATTTAGTTTAATGTGGGATTGCTAATATTAATTTTTTTTTAAAGAATTTCGAAGGATGTGATGGAAAGTTGTTTTGATTGATTAAAGGAAGTTACCATTTAAAAGTTGTGAGTTTGTTGGAATAACATAGCATAAATAGAAGTTAAAATTGATGAGAGCATTGAGCTTAATTTTTTGAGATTGCTTTTAATATGCTGAGAGTTTTATTATGAGTTATTTGAAAACTTGAGAGTGTTAAATTCTGATGGATTGTGAAATTTTTGTGGATTCGTAAATTATGAACTCTTGAGTTAAATAGTTGAATTTAAATGTTAATTTTGGAAAAAGGTTAGTAGTAACGTGATAAAATTTTGCTTTGAGATTTTATGAGAGTGATTTAAATTTTTATGATGAATTTGAACAACTTGGAGTGAATACAAATTTTGGTGGTTTATTTTTTGAAAGTTTAATTTTGAAACTTTTGGAGGATACTTGAGTTAAATTTTAATGCTAGGCCCCAAGATAACCCTACCGAGTATTCCACACTAATTGCCATGTCACTCATGACCATGATAGTAGTATATACAAAAGTGTTGGTAGTCATCTATCCAGCTATGTGACTGTATTTTTACCTCGACTTACTCGACCTTCCTTCAATTCTAGATCTTTTAATTGCGACCTTCTAACCCATTTGCAATTTGAATAATGAGTTAATGATTCCTTAATTGTATTCATCTAGGAGACTATCTTCTCTCCGGAATTGTGTTTCTAAATTATTTTTAATGGATTCTTTAATTAATTTTATTTCACGCTTTAACTTGATCTTCTTTATTTTGTGCATTAATTATCACCACGTGAACTCCCACTTTCTATTTTTGATCTTCTGGCGTCCCCTACCGTGACTTGTATATTTGGAGTACAACACTACACTTTTCCTTCCAATAAATTTCATATGTAGGACCTAGACAAGTCTACCTTCATGTAGATGTATCATGTCCCACTAAAATACGTCTCCTTGTACACTATTTTCATGATAGGACCTTCTGGTCAAAATGGCCAAACTATAACCTCTACCATGACACCAAAATACTTTCCAACTTCAATTAAGAGATCCAACCTTGACTCAATCCCTTAACCCGATAGGTGAATTTTGTTCTACTTAGTTCCTTAAATGCTTAAATTTGTGCTTTATCTTGATTGCTTAACCATTGTCTCATCCCATTACTAGTTTAACTCTTGTAAGTTGGGTAGAATACCTCACGGCCCAACAAAGCCTTTGTCCTTGTGACCCATGTGGATAAATTTGCTTAGCCTATAAGTTCAGAGGACCCTAACTTAGCTAGTCAACCAAGACAACTGTATAGGCCCGAACTTCGGGCGAGCCTTGATCTTAAAAGATCTGGAACTATTTAAAATTTCCTTCATCAGTACCTCCCTTGCTTATATTTTGACTATCTCGCGCTGCTAACGTAGCTTCAGTTTTGCAAGCTTATTTCGTTATCAAGCTTGATCATGACATATTTTATTGGGTGCACCCACTAACATATTGTCTAATCAGAACCGGTGCATGATGGTCTGATCAACCTATTGCACTTTGGTTCGCTTATCACATATTATCCTACGTGGATGGGGACATAGCTAAACTTGTCCTCTAGAGTCCCATCCGCGACTGCCTTGACAACTCCTTTTGAATTATTCGGTCGCCTTTGAACCACGTATTCGTATTCGATAACGCCTCATTCGAACTCTATATTGCGTTCGCCTTCACCTATTTTAGAAGGACGAAAGCGTCGTACTAAAACTCCTCTAACTGTCCTATCACCATAACCATTACCACCCAATGTAACCATATCTTTGTCTTGAACTACTCGACCTTTCCCTCGACACTAAATTTACAATCTTGACTTTCTAATCACTTGAATTTAAGAGTTATTACAATCGTCTCTTAATCATACCCTCAACCTAGACTACGACCATATAAACTTCCTTAAACCCTCCTATCTACCGTTGTGCCTTCTCACCCCCTCCTAATTCTTAATTTCGAGGACGAAATTCTTTTAAGTTGGGTAGGATGTAAAACCTCTAAATTTTTACTATATTTTTATATATATTAAATTTGGTACTGATTTAAAATTTTTGTATTGTACGTCGCATAGTCGTATTGTACGTCGCGCACGAAATTTTATTTTTCGTAGTTGCTCGACGAGTGCGAATATGTGCGAGCGTACATATTTTGAGAAAAACATTTTTTTTATTTTTATAGTTTCAAAATAATATATGTAATATTTAATTTAGCTATCAAAATTTCCTAAATTTATGATTTTATTTATGAAAGGCCTTTTATTTGGAATAAATAATATTATTCATGCATACATATATTTCATAAATATTCGCTAGTTTAATTTAAATAAAAATATAATTTTCGAGATTTATTATTTAAAAAGATATTTAAAAATATTTATTATTTTCGAAATTATTATTATTGGTATTTTGAAAAATATATTTGGAAGTTATGGTGGCCATTTAAATCTTGATTTGATTTTTGGATTTATTTAAATAGTTAAATATTCGAAATTTATTTATTCCATTTGATTTTGAGCTAAAAATTTAAATAGATTTAAATTGGATTTAATTGATTTGATTTTAAACTAAGAGAATTTGATTTGATTTGATTTAAATTAGATTTGTATTTGGATTTGGATTTGGATTTGATTGCTTTTAAATTAAATTAGGAAATATCTAAATTGGGTTTAAAGGAATCCTAATTCTTATTTAATTGGGAATTCTCACATCTTATAAATAGGCATGTACTCCTCCATATTATTTTCACCATAAATCATCTTTCAAACCATACTTGTCAAAATTTCTCTCTTTTTTCGTCATAAATTCAGCCTCAATTTTCAAAGGTTGTAGCAACTTCAAATGACCATAACTCCCAACTCCGGACTCCTTTTGACGTCCAGTTTTTTTTTGTTGGAATCATATTGAGGTATATTTTCTGAATGTAAATTTTATTTTCATAAATTCGGAACTTAATTTTTTGGAAAATTTGTGGAGTGTCAGTGGTCCGAAATCTGACACGTTTTAGTGTTTTTGAGATTCTGGGAGAACCAGGAATCGGAATCACGATCCGTTTGAAGTTTCGGAATACTGACAGAAAAATACATATCATATATTTTTTCCAAAAAAATTTCAAAATATTTTATTTTTGGTTTTTATTTTAGAAGTTTGTCACATCGTCTGAGTTATCTTGTGTAGCCCTGTGACTATTCTGTACCCAACGGGATTGTCGGTTTCACCAGCAAAGACCTCAGGCAAGACACCTTACCATTTGCTGTTTAATTATTTTAGCTCATATTTCATGCATTATTTATTTTTTTATGCAAAATAAACTGTGATACATGGCATAACCTGTTAGAACTTACTGTTCATTTATATTTCCTGCTATGTATTATTTTTCTCACATTAAACCTAGATTTAAGGGACCGCCTTGTGTGTTGCATTCATTGGCCTTGACACGTTGTACCACGAAGTTGTGTGTCGCATGTAGAACACGAAAGTGCGTGATTGGCTGGCCACCAGTACGTACAAGCCGTGCGATAGGAATAACCGCTAATAGAAGTTGCATGCTAGTTTGACTTATCGGTTATAGTGGTTTGTGTTGTGGATACAACACAGTAGGCATTGGGCGGGGAGGACAATTCCTTAGCGTATGGGCTTCGATGCACTTCCCTTGTGACCCGGACTCTCCGCTGGAGATACGGGGTTGATGACCCATGATTACTGACGGCCACTGACGATTCTGCGGAACGTCATGCTCTTACTGAAGGGGCCTCTGGTGCCCAAGGGGGACTACGCCAATCCTATTTAGCCAGGGCCCATGCGTAGAAAGGATTGTTCTTAACTACATATCACTTAGACCGGTTAGGCACCTTTATCCGTTAGGTACGAGTACTTTTGGTTTGGATACTTGTATCTGACCGTGGCTTGGAATAATAACTTGTCGTGGATTAGTTCATCACATCTTGTCCTTGTTTGGTTGCAAGTGTGACTTCCTACTTCGATGAGAAGGTATTGAACCTTGTTGGGGTCCGGATACCATATTGGATTCATAGCATGGAAAGATACGTCGCCATGAATTAGTTTACCATCTCCTGTCCTTGTTTGGTTGGGGGGATGGTACGCTCGTTCAGTAGGTGCGTATTGGACCATGTTATAATTCGATTTACTTATTTATTTGAGCAATATTTATTCAGTTTATATGGCCTGATATTATGTGTCTTGTTACGTCCCTCTGAGGACCTGGTTATCTCTCCAGGTGTGTGCTATTGTCTTTTGTAGGTGTTCTAGTTCTAGCCGTGATCATTGCTATTTCTTCGAGGATGATTGTATTTGGATCGTCTTCGCTTCGCTCGCCAAATTCATATCTTTTTTTATATATTTTTTTTTTTATTTGTTGGTAGTGGATTTGTCTCCGCCCAACATATTGTATCAAGACAATTCATTATCTTTATATGATGTCTTTTATTCATTTATTTTGCGTGGATGAGATTAGTTATGGTTCTACTGTATTTTACAGCTTATGTATTTATACGAGGCTTCCATATATTGAAGTATACTTCGTATGAATACAGCTGGCATGTCTACGTTCCTAGTACTACGTATTTTATGACTGGGACGTTACATTGGCATTGTCCACTTACGAGAAAGAAATGTTGGCTATCGTCAAAGCAATCAAGAAATGGCGTCTATATTTGCTGGAGAAACTATTTACAGTCTGCACTGACCAAAAAAGTCTCAAATACCTACTGGAGCAACGAATTACTACTCCAGCGCAAATACGATGGCTACCAAAAATCCTTGGTTATGATTATGAAATTGAGTATAAACGTGGGCCTGAAAATCAAGGTGTAGATTCCTTGTCACGTGTAGTTGAATTCCAGTTTTTATCCAAACCACATGCAAATTGCTGGCCAATGCTTCAAAAGGAAGTCCAACAGGACTCATTTATGCAGACTTACTACAAAAATACCCTGTCACGACCCGCACCCGCTTTTTGGGATGCAAGTATGTGAGCAAGCCAGCTACGTATCAAGTGAACTCCAGCCCGACTCGAATACGTATAAGCTGTCAAGAGCATGGTATCATATCTAATATGGTAATCTAAACTATATCTCAATCCACGAGATGTATATAAAACATGAATGAACAAGTATGATTCATGGTCTGCAGCCCACTAGCATATATGTCCGATTAGACTCTAATAAAATAGTATGAGTCTATAAAATAGGCTAACAAGCAGAATATATCATGATAAGGAATGTAAAGCATGAGAGGATAACAAAGTAATATCACTAGCAAATATCTGAGTCCTGCAGACGGAATCAACTACCATCATGCTCAGCTAACTACCTCCGTGCACTCAACTACCTGAAGAGATCATCAGGTCCTCAGGAGACTAGCAAGATACATAAAAATATGCCTATCTAGTAGTTTATCATGCGTAAGAAATAAGTGGGGAAGACAGAAAATAACAGATGACTATGAACACGGATATAAGAAACACTATGCATAAATGAACTATTGGAAGGAAACATGAACTCATGACAAGAGACCAATCGGATACTCAAACCCTCGCCCCCTAGTGTGAACTCACAGGTTTGAACAACTACTAACCCTCGTCCCTAGTGTGGACTCGCAGGTGCGGACAAATGACTACTAACCCTTGCGCCTAGTGTGGACTCGCAGATTAGCTTCAAGAAATCACCCTCGCCCGTAGTGTGGACTCGTAGGTAGAAAATCCAAAACAAGGTACAACAGTTTAGTCATGACTTACACATCCTACGACACAATATGACTCAGTCATGATACATGTGATGACACGAATCCGGTATAACTATAGTATCAAGTCATGATCGATGATGATATACGAATAAGGCAAATAAACTAATATACATGGTATAAAGAAAAGCATATAAACCAAAATCAACCAGAGAAGCCTGATGATAACATATAAAGAGAAGGGCTATAAGCATGTAAATAAACTGTAGAGGAAGGCAAGGTATACTTGTGATACATATGATGACACGTGATGACACGAATCCGGTATAACTAAATGATAACAATATGACTCAGTCATGATACATGTGATGACACGAATCCGGTATAACTATAGTATCAAGTCATGATCGATGATGATATACGAATAAGGCAAATAAACTAATATACATGGTATAAAGAAAAGCATATAAACCAAAATCAACCAGAGAAGCCTGATGATAACATATAAAGAGAAGGGCTATAAGCATGTAAATAAACTGTAGAGGAAGGCAAGGTATACTTGCCTGGTGGTAGCACGAAGAACCAACAATATACCGTCAACTGGTAAGCTATAAAGTCCAAATCTCACAACTGTCTCCGAAAGCTGAAACATATATTGTCAATCTTTTCAGAATAGTCAAATTAGCTAGGATTGTCTGTCCATAAGTCCAATTTTGGATAGAGGGGCAAAATGGTCATTTCGGGCCAAAACGATGTCTGTCGTTGGATCCGCTTTGTACCGAAAAGCGTGCCAGAGTCTATGGTCTCTAAAGTCGTCAAACTACATGTCTACAGGTTTAGTTTTTCTCTCTCTCTCTCTCTCTATATATATATATATATACTTAAATATATATATATATATATATATATATATATATATATATACACGTATACATATATAGATATTTATATACTTATATATAAATATATATATATATATATATTTTTATATTTATATACTTATATATATATATATATATATATATATATATATATATATATATATATAAGGAGAAAAAAAAATATATATATATATAAGGAGAAATTTTATTGATGTATCAGGCGTAAAATGCCGAAGCCTATACAAGTAAAAGCGACTAATGCCAAAAGACAACAAAAGCCAAAGGGAGGCCGAACGCAGCCAACAAGACTAGCTGGCCCGGGCCTCTGGTTAAGACATCGCTGTCCAAAAACTGTCCGGGAAGTGAGTGCAGCGTCTGCTGCTGTTAAGACTCTGGCGAAGGACCTCCCAGATCAGCTGAGAGGGATTATATTGGCGACCTTCATATCTGTATTTGTTGCGGTTCTTCCAAAGAACCCAAATTTCGACAGTCACGACGATCTGAAGGCTATGGGATTTGCCCCAACTGGTGAGAAGATCGTTGAGGCCCCCAATACGGTGATCAAGTCCGCAATGGCATGAGAGGTTGGACCACGTCTGAGTGGAGAGGTCGCCGGAGATCAGGATGTGTTCGACGGTTTCTGAATGGTACGAAATACAACAATGACATTTAGAGGCAAGGCTATAGCCGATGGAGGTGAGGGAGTCGTCGGTGGGGAGCTTCCTGTGGTGAGCTCTCCAGATTAGGATTGACTATTTGTTAGGAATGCAAGAATGCCAAAAATGGGAGATCAGCGGAGAGGTTGCGTCAGGTCCTCTTATCACTCGCCTGGCGGAGGCCAACATGAAGGTGCCCCCGGGCGTGGTGGCCCATGTCAGAGCGTCGGGGATGTCATTGATCTGTACGTCTGCGACGACGAGGACAGCCGACGCCGCCAGACCCAGCCACTCTCTGACCATGTCTCATCTCCACCCGGAGTCGCTGTCCCATAAATCTCGGATGGTGCAATTGGGGGAGGGGGCGGTTGCGGAAGGTTGGAGGAGAACATTGTCGAGCAAGCATTCGTGGCAGAGCGACGATCTGCCATTGTCGATCTGTAGGTAGATGATGGGTTCTACGAGGTGTCAACCGCAGAGGATCCGTCGCCAGGATGCAGAAGAACGATTGTTGGCAATGGCTGTCACGGGATGAGAGTGACGAAAGTATCTAGCCTTCATGAATCTAGTCCAAATGGAGTTTTTCGATCGGACTTTCCACCACAGCTTCATTGAGTAGGCGTCGATGATTTGGGCAAGTCTGCTGAAGCCTAGGCCGTCCGCTTCGGTTGGTCTGGCCATGGTATCCCAGCTGGCCCAATGGTGCTTGTCTTTTCTGTGTCTATGCCCCCAAAAGAAGCTGGCGAAGAGGGACTCTAGCGAGGATATAACCTTCTTGGGGGGCGCACACGGCCAAGGAGTAGATAGGGATGAAGGATAGGACTTGTTTGATCAGGATCATCTTGCCGCCCGGAGATAGGGTCGCATTATGCCATCCTACAATTTTTGTTTTGATTTTGTTCACCATGTCGTCGAAGATACCTGAGTTAGATTTACAATACACCAGCGGGTACCCCAGGTAGGAGAACGACGGGTATGCAATTGAGAATGAGGTTAGGTTGGCGAGGGAAGTCGAGTGGCTCCTGTCAGCTTTATGATGGATGTAGATGACGCTTTTCTCTGCGTTGATTCGTTGGCCAGAGCATCTGGTGTAACTCTTTAGCGTACTGCAGACTACCTCTACCGACCCGACATCGCCGGATGAGAAGATGAGGATGTCATCGGAGTATGCCAGATGAGTAATTAGAGGGCAGCCAGTGGTGGTGTGAAAGTGATAGAACCTGGGGGTATTAGCCATGCTATTAAGGTTTCTGCTGAGTACTTCGGCTACGATGATGAAGATAATAGAGGAAATAGGGTCCCCCTGACATACCCCGCCCTGGATTTGAAGAACCCAGTAGCTTGCCCGTTGATGATCGTGGAGAACCAAGAGTTGCTAATGGATCTGAAGATGATATCTATCCACTTCTCCGAGAACCCGAATCCTCGAAAAACCCAAATCATGAATTGCCAATCTGGACGGTCATAAGCTTTTTCTATGTCTAGCTTAATGGCGACGTTTCCCCCTCTAGACAGGAAATTCATGCAGGTAATCATTTCCTGAGCGAGCAAGATGTTGTCAGTGATGTTCCGCCCTAGAATGAAGCTGCTTTGTTCCCGGATATAATCTTGGGAAGAAGAATGGACATACGATTCGCGATGATCTTGGATATGATTTTATTGGTGAAGGTACAAAGGCTGATAGGTCTGAAGTCTTTGAATGTCTTCGGGTTCTCTTTTTTGGGGATTAAGATGAGGTTGGCGCGGAAGATGGCTTTCGGGTAGCATGCGCCTTGGAAGAAAGCTATAGGAGCCTTGTGGAAGTCAGATTCGATGATGTCCCAGCAAGTACGGAAGAAAATCCTGGATAAACCATCAGGTCCGGGAGCGCTGTGAACATTGAGGGCCCAGACTGCGGACTTGACTTTCTCTTTGGAGGGAGAGGGGACAGGACCTACACGTCCTCTTGTTCTGAGATCAAGCTGGGGACCTTCGCTAAGAACACTTCATCCTTAATGACGGCCTCCTTGGAGAATAGTTTGGTGTAGAAGTTTGTGGCAGCCATGTTGATGCTACGTTGGTCTTTGACGTTCTTGCTGTTCTTGTCGGCAGTCTTGTATAGTTTGAGCTGATTTCTGCGGCCTTTGATGCAAGCATGGAAGAAGCCAAAATTCTTGTCGCCCTCGGCGTCCCAAGTCAATCTGGCCTTCTGCTTCCAGAATTTTGTTTCGATCTTTAGCCGAGACTTCAGAAGAGCTTTGGTCGGGTTGAGTGCTAAACGGGCCTCAGGCGATCTATCTGAGGCGAAGATGATCTCTGCGCGAGTGACGTCATCCTTCGCAGTCTTAATTGCTTAAAAAATGATGCCGAAAGCGAGTTTACTCCAAGTCGACAGAGCTCTCCTGGTTGCTTTGAGCTTGGATGCCACCCGGACAAGGGGGTCGGGGTTGTAAGCTGACCTCCAGGCTTCGTCGACAATGTTCTTGAATTGAGGGTGATAACTCCAGAAATCCAAGAAGCGAAAAGGTTTCTTGACCATCCCGGAGTTGTTGTTGATCTCGATTAGGAGAGGGGAGTGATCCGACTCTGTGGTGTTGAGGCAGAAGAGGTTAGAGATGAGGTCCATGTCGGCCCAGTGGTTATCGACTAATGCACGGTTCAGGCGAGAGTATTGCCTACGGGCGCCTTTCTGCATATTATACCAGGTGAATGCGTTACCGAAGAACGGAAGGGGGGACAAGTGGGCGTTGAAGAGGAAGGTGTTGAAGTCATTTATGGCCGGCTGGGGAGGGGGGCGTCCTCCAGTCTTTTCATCTTTGTGCGAAATGGTGTTGAAGTCTCTGAGGCAAAGCCATGGAAGGTTGTTGAAGAGGATGCGGGTGTCCATTAGGGTGTCCCACAGCATCTTACGTTCGGCAAGCTCACAGCTACCGCGGACTGCTAAGACGAGGGATCGATATGTTAGGGAGGGGTGCTCTACCCAGCAGGTAAGCACCTGTTTCGAGTCATTGACGATACCGAATTTATATTCGGCGGTGAAGAGGATCCAAATATCGTGGCATCCGACAACCGTGGACGGGAAGCCGAGTTGTAGCTGGATGGATTTAAGTTTTCTTTGAGGGATTTTGGGCTCGATGAGAACTAAAATATCGACCCGGTGGGTTTTCTTGAGGCTGATTATTCTTCTCAAGGTTGGTTTATTGGCCAACCCTCTCACATTCCATGAGAGAATGTTAAGCATTGGGTTGGTTGCGGGGGAGGTGGGGTGGGTGGGTGTTGAGCTTAGTGGCTGACCGGGTGGTCATGGCCGTGGGCTCAAGGGATTGTTTGTTCTTCTTGTTGTGGGAAGTTTTGGTAGCTCTCGCCGACTTTTCAGTGTCATTGTGGGCCGATTCGGATGAGTCGCTGGCTATGCTGCCAGTAGCTCTCGTCGGAGTGGGGCCGACGTCCTTCTCAATGTCTGCCAGAGCGCATAGGGGTTGCTAAGATCCAATAAGCCGGCTTCTATGACCTGTATGAGCCTGTCTGCAGGGACGGTACCTAGCGTTATTGGGTCGCCTCCGGGGGCAATAGAAGGGGTCATGGATGCGGTATGGATGATCAAGGCCAGTTGATTCTCTCTTGCGAATGCAGGTGAGACCGCTTTGTGTGGATGCACATCTGCAAACTTCTCTTGCTCACCGAGAGGTGTCCCGTTGGGTAGGGGGCTGTTCTGACAGATGTTGGGCGGTGTGGAGGCGAGGATATCGAACTTGTTGTTGAGAAGAACAGTCGGTGAGGATGATTTAGCCGTTTGGGGGGGGATCTTGGGCTGTGGGGGGCCATCACTGTCAGCAAGGTGACGATGAGAGTTGGAGAGGGAAAGGATGGGGAAGATGCTATGACTTGTGTCGTCTTCTGGGGTTGTGGCTTGTGGGATTGCGGTTTACGGAGGAGTTTCTTCTTTAGTTCCGGGTTAGCCTTGAAACAGTATTTTGTGAGATGTCCTCTTGTCTGACAGTGCTTGCAGAAGATGATGCTATTGTCATACTCCAGAGTCTCAAGGTATGTTTGTCCTTCGGGGTCTATCTGTATCTGAGTGGGCGGGTCGGAAGACAGGTCAAGCTCTACACAAATCTTCACGTAGTTGCCTTTAAAGAGGGTACGAGTTTCTTTCGTGATGGCCACGAGGGTTCCGAAAGAACTTGCGATTCTCTTAAGCGCTGCGGGGGCCAAGCTCACCATGCCGAGATTATCGACGAGTCTACTTTAGGGTTGAATCCGGGAGACCATTTGGCAATCTTGACGTTGTGGGTGCTAATGTTGGTTGTGCCTTTGGCCCAAACTAAAGAGTGGCCGAGGTCGGATGATAGGTGGAGGAGCATGTATTTAGGATCCAATGGGGCGACTTTGTAGGCTTATGCCAGACCCCATCCTGCGATTGTTTCTTGGGCGATGGTGAGCTTGGGACATCCAGCGGGAAACTTCAACACGAAAGTTCTCGCGAAGCAAGTTGATAAGGATTTGTAACACCCAGTTTTCCAGATGAGGGTAATTTTAAAATTTTGTAATTATAATTATTATTATTGATATTTATTTTACATTATGATTTTTGGTGATTTTTAATAATTTTTAAACTATTTAAAAACTGCTTTAAGTCATGACTTGTGATTTTGATGTGCTGCCAGTGAAACCTTAGAGACTATATAACCTAGAGCCTAACCATGTCATTAGGATGATTTAATTATCATTTTTAGCCTAGGGGTAATTTGGTCATTTTGACTTATTTGAATTATTTGATGATTTAATGAATTAGTGAATTCTAGTTTGACTTTGACTTGCTAAGACCTAGTGGACTAGCCTAGAACCTAACCCTAGATATGGTAACCCTAGTCTAACTTGAGTTAGCCTATTTTAGTCATTAGAGATTAGTTTTAGAATGAGGGGATTTGGTTTAGTGAATTTAAGTCATGGCTTGTGGTTTTATGAAATGACTTACGGCTTAATGATTTGATTGATCATGACTTAAGCCCATGGACCATTTAGTAAACCCTAACCCTAATTATTGAGCTTATGGCCAGCCACATAGGGATCCCTACCCTATATAAACACTTATTCATTAGGGCTTGCCTCTTTTATTTTATTCCAACACTTGGAGAAAGAAAGGTATTTTTCCCCCTTCCAAAAATTCCCATAAATCCATTTTAATTCCTTTTTAATCCTAGTTTTCTGAATTAGAACCTAATACTCTCCTATTTTCTGATTTTAGGGTTTAATCCCAGCTTTGGGACAATTTGGGAGTATTTGGCTAGCAAGGAAGAATCTCCCATTTGAAGCTTTTCCAAGCTTTTTGCACATATAGGTAAAACCCTTTAAATTGATTTAAATTTCTGATTTCTTTGCATATTAGACTAGGTATAGGTGTCCCCTAGCTGTACATCGAAATTGGGTGGATTTCGTGTCCGTTTGGTGCCCGTATCGGACACGTGTCGTAGTGTATCCTAGGTGTTTGATGAAATACTTGAGTGAATTCAATATTGTTTGTTTTTAAAACAAATTACATGTACATGTAGCCTAATAGGTGTATATTGCTACCCTAATCGACTGAGTCGATTTTAGTTTTGTTTGGACACTGTTTTAGCACTTGGACACGCAGCACGAGACACCGCACGGGGCTCGTGCGGCTGCCCTGCTGCTCGGGTGCCATTGCGGACACGACACGGTGACTCAGGTCATGAAATTCGGTGGATACGTTCTACTAATGATTGACACGACACATACAAAGTTTCACGGCTTTTCGTTTAGTGTACACGAAGTAAATCGACCCGCACTGATCTCCCACTGTCACTGCACACACGAAAATTGTTTACTGATACGGTGTTTTAACTGGACATGACACGAGCTCGACCCAGGTCAGGGTGTGGGATTCCTAGCCCTACTATGGGCGAACCCACATGTATGATCACGAGACACGGGTCTCCCTGTGTCGTGTCCTAGGGCGACCCACATGCACGTACGAGGCTGCTGTGCTGTTCTTTTTTATATACTGTAAATTTCGTATTTAGACACGTTCGTGTCCACTTGCATGGACACGAACACCATGGTTGACACACACCAGTATGACACTTCACTTACCAACCATTTTAAATTGATTGTTAATGTATTTCATCTCGAATTTTGGGATTTCCTAATTTCCTGATATGCACTGTATCAGTGTGCATTTCCTGTATGCATGGTTACATGTAAATTTCAATGCTGGGATTTTGAACATGTGTATTAGACTATTACAAAGATTTTTTTTTTACTGATTTGTGTTAGGTTTTAGGTTTCAAAATGGATTTTCGATTTTGATGGACTGTTCAATATGTTTACTGTTGTTGAACCTTAAATTACTGAGTCCTGGGGATTTTGATGGTTACAAATTGTTTCATTGATTTAATTTGTGATGTGCGATACCTATATATATATATCTGAGATGGACCTAATCTTTTGAGGGTTTATATTAACATAGGAAATTCGGTTTTTGATTTTCAAATGCACTGATATATATACATTGTTGATGAACACTGAATTTCTGAGAACCTGTAGATGGACACACTGATTTGAACTCGCAGGACCTGTGACTGAAACACTCTTGACTCATTGATACACCCACACACATTCACTATCTTTTTTGAATTCCTGAGAAAAGGTACACTGTTCACACACATCACATATGAGAACTATAACCTGGGATTTCTGATACATGAACCTGAAGGTTCAGATTTAAGTTTTGATGTTTAATTTGCCATGGATGATTCTTACAGGTGTAGTACATTATTTAAGTATTGGGTTATGCTTGATTGTTGGGAATTGGGTGATAGGATTTGATTTGGGTTTTCGAAATTTGGTTGGAATGGTTTTCGAAACTGTCATAACCTGGGAATCATATTCCTGAGTTTGGCTTACACAATTGTTCATGGATTCCTATCACAACTTGAGTTTAGTTCACTGTTATCTAGTGTATCACACTGATTTACATTTCTTGAATGATGGCTTAGGATTCCTTTGAGTTTGGGTTCAAATGGGAATGGGGATTCGAATTTGGGCTTGGGGCTATTCAGTCATCCTTTCACTCATAAAAGTCAGTCCACTCCTATGCTTGTACCAGTTTGTACATTGTGCATGAGCTATAAATCTGTCCTATTTCATTTTTTGTCCATATCCTTGTTCAGAACCCCTTCATTCCTACTGTCCATTTGATGGACTGGCCAATCCACACCATGTTGAGCCAACCACATATCCACATTCATATGACACTTTACACTCTCACAAAATTCACACTACACACACTGTCTTTCCTGATATCACACACTCATCTCACAACCTATCACCCTCATGTGACACTGCTACACACCATAGCACACACTATAGCATACTGCCATGCTCTCATGTTTTCATTCACATACATATATTAACACACATGACACACACACACATACATTTAAGTATCCCTTATATGTATATATGTCTATATATATATATAT
Source organism: Iris pallida (assembly GCA_029216955.1). Classification (NCBI taxonomy): domain Eukaryota; kingdom Viridiplantae; phylum Streptophyta; class Magnoliopsida; order Asparagales; family Iridaceae; genus Iris; species Iris pallida. The sequence continues at coordinate 5,263,822 of JANAVB010026997.1, forward strand.
ATATATATATATATATATATATATATATATATATATATATATATATATATATATATATATATATATATATATATATAGATATAGATATAGATATTCCCTAACCTACGTGTATGTGTATTTACATGTATATATATTATGTGGGTAGATAGTTGTACTAGTGTATATGTAAATGTGTAGTGTAATGCCAATATTGCATTGCCCTTTATATGGTGTATATGGATAATGGTATGTGAGTGTAATATATAGATATTGCCTATATAGATAATGTATAGTAGGTTATGAGGTAGGAATTTCATTGGCCTATTCGTGTTTGGCCCATGGCCTAGGTAGTTGGCCTATGGCATAGGGTGGATACACTTGTGTATCACTAGGCTAGGGTGACTTGTATGGTATTTAGTTAGTTGACCTAGAATTGACTTGTTAAGCCTAGGTTTGACCAACCTAGACTAGTTTGACCAAGTTTAACCTTGTTTGACCTAGTTTGACCTAATTAGACTAGAATTGACCAAGGTTGACAAAAGTTGACTTTGACCTAGATTGGCCTAGAAATCATGTAGATTGCATCATAAACTTCATTTGTCTTATTTTAAATATATTATAACCTGTACTGCTCTATTTAGGATATTGTGACTCCGGTGCAGACATCTGATATTACACTACTCTTTTCAGAGTAGCAGGCGAGTACATTCTCTGATAGTTCTCTTATTTATTTGTCAATTATTGTACTTCAGTTCTAGTTAGTTGTATGTGATTTTCTGTTACAAATACGTATTGTTATTACTGAATCCATGTATACGACACACATACTTACTCGTCTTACCTCTATTATTCGAATCACCATACGAATCACTATTCGAACTACCTATTCGTATCTTCATATGCTGGTTGGACTTGTATTCGTCTTATGTGTTGGATTATGGATTCATTTGTATTAGACTGGGCGAGGAAATACTTGATTAGACATGTGAACATTTCCACTATTCGAACCACCCCCTGTGAATGATATTCGAACGATAGCCATCCCACACTTGGCCAGGTATGCGATGTGTCGGATTTACCCATAGTCGTTTACATGTCTATCTAAGTATTTTAAAACACACTTGGAGATTTTATTCGAATTATTTTTTGACTACTATTCGAATCACTATTCGTTTCACCTTATTCGAATCACTATTCGTATCACCTTATTCGAATCACCATATTAGAACAATGATTAGAATCACATTCGACTCATTTTGTATTAGACTCACATTGGGATTACACTCGACTTATATTGTACTGTCTGAACTCATCATGTTACTCTAGTTCAACTAGATCTTATTTTACAGTCTTCATTGCTATGTTTCTCTTCTTGTTTAGTTACCTTTCTTTCCTTGTACCTTAACTGCTCTCTACATCATTACTCGTACAAACTGCCATATTCATCAATACAACTGTCTATAACTGCTTATAGTTCTCTGTCATTTACTTGGGATTTCTTGATGAATTATACTCGTTCCTGTCCTGACTGGACCAGTTGAAAATATTACAGATGATTGCCCTGAGGATATTTGCCCTACTTGCCTTGGAGCAGGAGATGGCTTAGCTACCTATGGCCCCGACACTCAGGAGTGATCGGGAGACTAGCTAGTAGACTTGGTTTAGTTTTCATGTTTTAGAACTTGAATTATAATAACTTGAGATACGAGTTTGTATTTGAGTTTGTTTGAGATATTATTATTTAGTAGTTTATAAACGTTGTTGTTTAGTCTTTAGTTATAAACTTCTGTGTTATCTTATCGTTCTTAGACTGTGATTAAGATTCATTATATCTATACTTGTCCTCCGTTCGGAGTTGAGATTTGACAAGTACATTATATAATTGCGTGAGTTGTTGATTAGATAGTAACCTAGGACAGCGTTCTACCGCCGACACTGCGGCGTAGGCTGGACGCTATTACGTACTCGTACCCTCACAGTGGGTGCGGGTCGTGACACGTTTTTATTGGTGGCCCATACAGGTCGAGAGTCGCATTAGTGCGATATCGTGGTAGTACGACGACTTAGTTGTACTGCTGCGAGCCTGCGATAGGATTGAGAGATAGACTTTAACGGAGAGGTACTCAATCACAGTTAGGACTACTTGAGAAGATTCCTGGGATGACCCTTGAGAATCTTATTATGAACTTCGATTTGAAAATCCTTTTCCTCTTGTTTTGATTCACCCTCACTCCTTGATGTTTAAAGGATCTTAGACTATTAACTTCCTTCATTGTTATCCTTACTTATATTTTGTCTATCTTATGTTGCTAATTTAGCACCAGTTTTGCAAGCTTATCTTATTCGAGCTTGATCATAACATATTTTATTGGGGGCTGGCACTCACTAACATATTGTCTAATCAGAACCGGTGCATGATGGTCTGATCAACCTATGGCACTTTGGTTCGCTTTTCATATGTTATTCTATGTGGAGGGAGACATAGTTAAATTTGCCCTATAGTCTCATCCCCGACATCTTTGGTAATTCTCTTTTAAATTATTTCTATCGCCTATGAACCACGTATTGTACTTAATAGCATCGTCTTTGAACTCTTTATTGTTTTGCCTTTCACATATTTCAGAAAAAAAGGTACTGTACTTGATAGATCAACCCAAGGTATCACTTTTAGTTTCCCTATCCAAAGGAACAAATTGACTTATTTCTATATCCTTGCATCATCCTTTAAATCCTAATTCTTTGATCGTGACCGTCGACCGGGTCATCCTCCTTATCATCCAGTGTTTGGGGCCTTATTCAATTGAATTAATTCAATTGTGTCATTGATATCAAATCTTGGATACTCGTGCTCAGACTTCAATGGCCTCATTCTCCATCTTGCCCAAACTTTGATTATCCTGAAATTGATCAACTTAGATCGTGCCGGGACTAAATCTTCTTATATATATATTGTGTTATTGGATTTCAATGCTATTGACACTCGTGCCTTAAACTTTCGATTTTGATCATCTTTGGAATGGTAACCCTTCATATTAATTCCTAGTTGTCCTTACCAGTTTCATATAGGATGGAAGACTGTCCTACACCTTATTGATTTGTTGCTTCTTTATCTTTACAGCAGAACACCCTATATTGCTTGCATGATTATACCATGGGGCTGTTTTGATCTAATATGACTAGTCCATCTAGATGAGACCTTCGACTGATATGGTTGACCATGACTCTATATATTATTATTCAAATTGTATGAGTTAGGAATTGCTTAGAGACTTTGATTGTGGGTGGTTGACCTAAGAAGGAGTACGACCGACTTAAATTTCGAGGACAAAATTTTTCTAGGGGGGTAGGATTGTAACACCCAGTTTTTCAGATGAGGGTAATTTTGAAATTTTGTAATTATAATTAATATTATTGATATTTATTTCACATTATGATTTTTGGTAATTTTTAATAATTTTTAAACTATTTAAAAACTGCTTTAAGTCATGACTTATGATTTTGATGTGCTGCCAGTTAAACCCTAGAGACTGTATGACCTAGAGCCTAACCATGTCATTAGGATGATTTAATTATCATTTTTAGCCTAGGGATAATTTGGTCATTTTGACTTATTTAAATTATTTGATGATTTAATGAATTGGTGAATTCTAGTTTGACTTTGACTTGTTGAGACCTAGTGGACTAGCCTAGAACCTAACCCTAGCTATGGTAACCCTAGTCTAACTTGAGTTAACCTATTTTAGTCATTAGAGATTAGTTTTAGAATGAGGGAATTGGTTTAGTGAAGTTAAGTCATGCTTGTGGTTTCATGAAATGACTTATGGCTTAATGATTTGATTGATCATGACTTAAGCCCATGGGCCATTTAGTAAACCCCAACCATAATTATTGAGCTTATGGCCAGCCACATAGGGATCCCCACCCTATATAAATACTTATTCATTAGGGCTTGCCTCTTTTATTTTATTCCAACACTTGGAGAAAGAAAGGTATTTTTCCCCCTTCCAAAAATTCTCATAAATCCATTTTAATTTCTTTTTAATCATAGTTTCTTGAATTAGAACCTAATACTCTCCTATTTTCTGATTTTGGGGTTTAATCCCAGCTTTGGGACAATTTGGGAGCATTTGGCTAGCAAGGAAGAATCCCCCATTTGAAGCTTTTCCAAGCTTTTTGCACATATAGGTAAAACCCTTTAAATTGATTTAAATTTATGATTTCTTTGCATATTAGGCTAGGTTTAGGTGTCCCCTAGCTGTACCTCAAAATTGGGTAGATTTTGTGTCCGTTTGGTGCCCGTATCGGACACGTGTCGTAGTGTATCCTAGGTGTTTGATGAAATGCTTGAGTGAATTCAATATTGTTTGTTTTCAAAACAAATTACATGTACATGTAGCCTAATAGGTGTATATTGCAACCCTAATCGACTGAGTCAATTTTAGCTTTGTTTGGACACTGTTTTAGCACTTGGACACGCAGCACGAGACACCGCACGGGGCTCGTACGGCTGGCCTGCTGCTCGGGTGCCATCGCGGACACGACACGACGACTCAGGTCACGAAATTCGGTGGACACGTTCTCCTAGTGACTGACACGACACCTACAAAGTTTTATGGCTTTTCGTTTAGTGTGCACGAAGTAAATCGACCCGCACTGATCTTCCACTGTCACTGCACACACGAAAATTATTCACTGATACGGTATTTTAACTTGGACACGACACGAGCTCGACCCAGGTCAGGATATGGGATTCCTAGCCCTACTATGGGCGAACCCACACGCATGATCATGAGACACGGGTCGCCCTGTGTCGTGTCCTAGGGCGACCCACACGCACGCACGAGGCTGCTGTGTTGTTCTTTTTTATACACTGTAAATTTCGTGTTTAGACACGTTCGTGTCCACTTGCATGGACACGAACACCATGGTTGACACACACCAGTATGACACTTCACTTACCAACCATTTTAAATTGATTGTTAATGTATTTCATCTCGAATTTTGGGATTTCCCAATTTCCTGATACGCAGTGTATCAGTGTGCATTTCCTGTATGCATGGTTACATATAAATTTCAATGCTAGGATTTTGAACATGTATATTAGACTATTACAAAGATTTTTTTTACTGATTTGTGTTAGGGTTTAGTTTTCAAAATAGATTTTCGATTTTGATGGAATGTTCAATATGTTCACTGTTGTTGAACCTTAAATTACTGAGTCCTGAGGATTTCGATGGTTGCAAATTGTTTCATTGATTTAATTTGTGATGTGTGATACCTATATATATATCTGAGATTATATACTCTTTTGAGGGTTTATATTAACATGGGAAATTTGGTTTTTGATTTTCAAATGCACTGATATATATACATTGTTGATGAACACTGAATTTCTGAGAACGGACACACTGATTTGAACTCGCAGGACCTGTGACTGAAACACTCTTGACTCATTGATACACCCACACACATTCATTGTTTTTTTGAATTCCTGAGAACAGGTACACTGTTCACACACATCACATATGAGAACTATAACCTAGGATTTCTGATACTTGAACCTGAAGGTTCAGGTTTAAGTTTTGATGTTTAATTTGCCATGGATGATTCTTACAGGTATAGTACATTATTTAAGTATTGGGTTATGCTTGATTGTTGGGAATTGGGTGATAGGATTTGATTTGGGTTTTCAAAATTTTGTTGGAATGGTTTTTGAAACTGTCATAACCTGGGAATCATATTCCTGAGTTTGGCTCACACAATTGTTCACTGATTCCTATCACAACTTGAGTTTAGTTCACTGTTATCTAGTATATCACACTGATTTACATTTCTTGAATGATGGCTTAGGATTCCTTTGAGTTTGGGTTCAAATGGGAATGGGGATTCGAATTTAGGCTTGGGGCTATTCAGTCATCCTTTCACTCATAAAAGTCAGTCCACTCCTATGCTTGTACCAGTTTACACATTGTGCATGAGCTATAAGTCTGTCCTATTTCATTCTTTGTCCATATCCTTGTTCAGAACCCCTTCATTCCTACTGTCTATTTGATGGACTGGCCAATCCACACCAAGTTGAGCCAACCACATATCCACATTCATATGACACTTTACACTCTCACAAAATTCACACTACACACACTGTCTTTCCTGATATCAAACACTCATCTCACAACCTATCACCCTCATGTGACACTGCCACACACCATAGCACATACTATAGCATACTGCCATGCTCCCATGTTTCCATTCACATACACTTGTTAACACACATGACACACACACACACACACACATTTAAGTATCCCTTATATGTATATATGTCTATATATATATATATATATATATATATATATATATATATATATATATATATATATATATATATATATATATATATTCCCTAACCTATGTGTATGTGTATTTACATGTATATATATTTTGTGGGTAAATAGTTATACTAGTGTATATGTAAATGTGTAGTATAATGCCAATATTGCATTACCCTTTATATGGTGTATATGGATAATGGTATGCGAGTGTAATATATAGATATTGCCTATATGGATAATGTGTAGTAGGTTATGAGGTAGGAATTTTATTAGCCTATTCGTGTTTGGCCCATGGCCTAGGTAGTTGGCCTATGGCATAGGGTGGATACACTTGTGTATCACTAGGCTAGGGTGACTTGTATGGTATTTAGTTAGTTGACCTAGAATTGACTTGTTAAGCCTAGGTTTGACCAACCTAGACTAGTTTGACCAAGTTTAACCTTGTTTGACCTAGTTTGACCTAATTAGACTAGAATTGACCAAGGTTGACCAAAGTTGACTTTGACCTAGATTGGCCTAGAAATCATGTAGATTGCATCATAAACTTCATTTATCTTATTTTAAATATATTATAACCTGTACTGCTCTATTTAGGATATTGTGACTCCGGTGCAGACATCTGATATTACACTACTCTTTTCAGAGTAGTAGGCGAGTACATTCTCTGATAGTTCTCTCATTTATTTGTCAATTACTGTACTTTAGTTCTAGTTAGCTGTATGTGATTCTTTGTTACAAACACGTATTGTTATTACTGAATCCATGTATACGACACACATACTTACTCGTCTTACCTCTATTATTCGAATCACCATACGAATCACTATTCGAACCACCTATTCGTATCTTCATATGCTGGTTGGACTTGTATTCGTCTTATGTGTTGGATTATGGATTCATTTGTATTAGACTGGGCGGAGAAATACTTGATTAGACATGTGAACATTCCCACTATTCGAACTACCCCCTGTGAATGATATTCGAACGATAGCCATCCCACACTTGGCCAGGTGTGCGATGTGCCGGATTTACCCGTAGCCATTTACATGTCTATCTAAGTATTTTAAAACACACTTGGAGAATTTATTCGAATCATTATTTGACTACTATTCGAATCACTATTCGTATCACCTTATTCGAATCACTATTCGTATCACCTTATTCGAATCACCTTATTAGAACAATGATTAGAATCACATTCGACTCATCTTGTATTAGACTCACATTGGGATTACACTCGACTTATATTGTACTGTCTGAACTCATCATGTTACTCTAGTTCAGCTAGATCTTATTTTACAGTCTTCATTGCTATGTTTCTCTTCTTGTTTAGTTACCTTACTTTCCTTGTATCTTAACTGGTCTCTACATCATTACTCGTACAAACTGCCATATTCATCAATACAACTGTCTATAACTGCTTATAGTTCTCTGTCATTTACTTAGGATTTCTTGATGAATTGTACTCGTTCCTGTCCTGACTGGACCTGTTGAAAATATTACAGATGATTGCTCTGAGGACATTTGCCCTACTTGCCTTGGAGCAGGAGATGGCTTAGCTACCTATGGCCCCGACACTCAGGAGTGACCGGGAGACTAGCTAGTAGACTTGGTTTAGTTTTCATGTTTTAGAACTTGAATTGTAATAACTTGAGATACGAGTTTGTATTTGAGTTTGTTTGAGATATTATTATTTAGTATTTTATAAACGTTGTTTTTTAGTCTTTAGTTATAAACTTCTGTGTTATCTTATCGTTCTTAGACTGTGATTGAGATTCATTATATCTATACTTGTCCTCCGTTCGGAGTTGAGATTTGACAAGTACATTATATAATTGCGTGAGTTGTTGATTAGATAGTAACCTAGGACAGCGTTCTATCGCCGACACTGCGGTTTAGGCTGGACGCTGTTACGTACTCGTACCCTCACAGTGGGTGCGGGTCGTGACAGGATGATATCTCTGTGGACGAGAACGGCACGCTGATGTACTGACCGTTTGTCTGGCTCGAGAGCTCAATATCTGGCAGGACGGTGTCTTCTGCCTGGGACGGAAGCTGCGCCTCGCGGTCCGGTCGCAGAATCGCTGCATAGGAAAGGGTTTTAGTTGTCCTGGCGGGAAGAGTAGGTGATAGCTGTCCAGTCAATAATGAGGGCCATGAGGGTGTGGGCGCATAGCCCCCTGTCTCGGAAGCTAATGTTATGTGCCCCTCTTTAGGGTAGGCGCATGCTCCGGGGAGGGAGATAGGGACCGCATGGTCCCCGGCAAGAAGTGGCGGCTGGCGCATAGGCGGTAGCATGCGACCGTCAGCGATCTTAGGGGTGGACGCATGGTGAGTGGGCAATAATGAGGAGGGGGTAGCCTTCTCGCCCACCGGTGGCGTATGCTCGGAGGCAATTCCGATAGGCAAGGTCGCTGAAGAGGGCGCATAGGCCTGCAGTAGGGGGCGCGTGGACTCCCCTTGAGAGAGTGGCGCATGTCCTCCTGAGAGGGTTGGCGGGGGTGCATAACGTAAAGGGGCGCATAGCCAATATTGGGCGCATAGTCGCCCCCCCCCCCGATGAGTGTGCGCATAGCGGCCACAATGGGTAGTCGGCGCATGCGCATGGCCGGGACATGTATGTACAATCATATTACACTATATTATATTTATGCATATAAGAATACACATGTACCTATATATCCTCTTAATAAATATATTTAACAAGTTATCATAGTTCTAAAAATATATTATCCCACCAATGTCAATAATATTGATATTATATACAGTAACAATTATTTTAGGAAAAAATATTTATTAGACCATTGAGAATATGATGCGAAGTACACTGTCAAAATATGTATTGACACGAACGTTTATGGACGCACTACCCGACTACATGGGCTTGGGCTTGGTTTGGGTCCAGTCTGGGCCAATTTGATACAATCGGGTCTCCTAAAAATCAGTAATCTAATTAATAACTAGTTAAATCATCTGTAGGGGATAAGTCGCAACTTGGCCTGGTTTTTCTAATTAAGAAAACATTATGGCTCGGCCTGCCCTACCAGGGCCAAAACACTAGTCAAGGCACGCCACTGCACTATCTGTGTCACAATTCCTAGTCATATTGTGCTCCCAATCTTAACCATGACTAAAGTCATCTACCATAATAATTAACTAATTAATTATTTATAAACTTCTAAAAAACACCATTTAAATCAAATAAATGATAAAAAATATTTTAAAAATTTTCGGGAAGAGGAGTTACATACCCTACTCAAGCCGCGCACAAGCTGCTCCAACGTGATGGCGTGTGGTTCAAAAGAGACAAAGTCTATTTGAGCCCCACCTCCTCATTGCTTTCGAGGGTAATGGCTATCATTCGTCACCCATAGGTGGGCACTTTGGGTTTCACAAAACTCTATCCCGTATCAAACAGACTTTCTTTTGGTCTAATATGCGCCAGGCGGTGAAGGAATTTTTACAACAATGTGATGTCTGTCAGCGATTCAAAATCGATTGTATGAACCCGTCGGGGTTGCTTCAACCACTACCCATCTCTACTCAAATGTGGACTGATGTCTCGATGGACTTTATTAAAGGGTTACCATCTTCTAATGGATAGACTTCCATCATGGTCGTTGTTGACCGCTTGACAAAATATGCTCACTTCGTAGCCTTAAAACACCCATTCATGGCCGTAATTATCGCCAAGGCATTTGTTGCCTACGTGGTTCACCTGTACGGTATTCCGACATCAATCGTTAGCGACCGGGATAAGGTGTTTATCAGTTCCTTCTGGCGCACATTGCTCCAGATGTAAGGAACAAAGCTGTGTATTAGCTCAAGTTATCACCCTCAATCCGACCGCCAAACAGAAGTTGTCAATCGCACTTTGGAGCAATATTTACGTTGTTTTGTAGGGGACCAGCCGCGGAAATGGCTCGAATGGATTCCTTGGGCCGAGTTCAGCTACAACACTTTCATTCACTCCTCCACCAAGATGACTGTAAGCCCACTTCCCGATTTTTATTTTATTTTTATTCGTATATTTCTATAGTTTTAAATATTTTCTAGCTAGAAAATAGATTTAGTTTTAAATTCTACAAAAGGTATTCTCGATGACAAAGAGGTTTTCAAATTTCTTTTTATAAAATCCTTGAGTTATTATTTTACACTATGATAATTATGATAATAGACTCGTAAAATTAATTATTTTATTATTATTAATTATTTAAGGATTTGGGTTATAAAACATGTTTCAAATATTATTTGATAGTATCTAGTATTTTTTTCATCATGGATTGATTTCAATTAATCTGGGATTTAATAGATTTGATAATTATTTGATTTAAATTTTGAAAAGATTTATTTTATGACAAAATACTACTAGCGTTATTTGATTTATTATTATCAATTATTTTTGAGGTAATAAAAATCTATTTTAAAAGTATTATTTCAAAGTAATTATTCTTATTTAAGTTCGATTTGAATTCATGATATTTGAATTATTCGATATTTTAAAATAATAGTTATGCTTAATCTGATTTATGACGACATTTTCTTAGATGACAAGAGATGGGCTGTTTAGTGAAAAGCACAAGAGGCACATTTAGTGCAGATAGAAATATTCAGGATTGCCATAGCCGATCACTCTAAATCTCCTGTATTCAAATTCACTTCAAACTCGATTCTGATCTTCTCGAATCCTATCTCTTCCAAATCCTCCTAGGGTTAACATCTCTATAAATAACATAGAAGAGACAGCCAACTGGTTCTCGTCACAACCACCCCTCCCCTCTATCCCCGACTCCTCTATAGCTGCTCCCACCCATCTACGCCGACATATGCCACTCCTCAACTGCCACCACCGGAACCTCGTCGCGAGCCGAGCTCGAGCGCGGGTCTTCAACGCTGCTTCCTTGCGCCTGACCCCGCAAGCGCCGCACCGGACACGGATCCGCCGACGACCTCACTCTATGTCTGGCGCGTTTCCTCCGGCCCCGCCAGCGCCGGCAATTCCCCTCCTTGGCCTCAACCGACGTCGCGCCGTCCAGATCCGTCATGTGCCGCGAACCAGCGCCACCTCGCCCCGCCCCTCTTCCGCGAGCGCCACCTCGATCTCGCAGCCGATGCGGCTCCGTTCCCTGAGCACCGACCGTCGGAGTTGTCCAACACGGCGCCGCCGGATCTGGTTTCTAGAGCTCGGGGCCACAGTTGCCCAGCCGGAGATGACAGGGCCGCCGATCCGGTTACTCCGCCAACGAACGAGCCTCACCGCCTAGGTGAGCACTCTCCCGACCTTCTGTCTCTCTCCCTCTACCTCACGAAAGTGTTAGAAGGTTATTGATATATGGAACATATTAATTAGACTTGACCTCTTATATAAATAAATATTGTAATAAATGCACCATTTTGAACGAAACTAAATGGGCACCTAGCTGATGTAGGGAGAAAGGAAATTTATTTCACTTCAATCCTTCTCTCTTCTTTTGCCTTTTCAGTACAAGTCATAATGAAGGCTTTGATTCTTGTGCATTAATATCATTTATTGTTATACTAATTTATTACTTTATTACAATTGGTCCTAGCGAACGTTTTATTATTAAAAATAATAGTATTATTATTATCTTAATATTTGTTATAATTAGACAGTGATTACATTATTTACTTTCATTAGTATTATTATTATTATCTTGTTTATATATATATATATATATATATATATATATATATATATATATATATATGAAATACGAAATTCATATAAAATAAATTTCTAAAATTTATATTTATGACAATATTACATTTGGCTTTGAGGCCTACGGGTGATTTCAAATTGGGCGTTGATCCCTAAAAATATAATATAGTATGTTGTTGTTATTTAGCATATAGTTTAGGTTTTATGCCAAAAATATGATTATATTATTTTAGGATATTTCAATAGTTATTTCGACATATAATTATATTTTACTAAAAATAGATTTTGCTCTAAAAATGATTATCTATATTTTAAATATATTACTTAAAGATATTTTACATTCGTTTCTAAATATATAAATAATTCTTTTCAAGTGTTGGGCCTTAATTTTAAATAGAGTTTGGGAATATTTACAGTATATTGGTTTGAAATAAATAAATAGAAGAGGTCAAATATTTTTTTAAGATAGATTACGACTAAAGGAATAACTCCTCTTAAATCAAATTCCCTTCCAGATTAATCTTAAACGCGACTAATCATTATTCCTATTATTTTGCACATTCTAACTCCATCACATTGACACTAGCCAATCGGACTAATATGGACCCAACGGGATCGTCGGTTCCACCAGCTAAGGACCTCAGGCAAGTGCACTTTCTGATTGCTTTCGATTCATAGTAGTCTTGTCATTTCATGTCTATACATATATCTTGCTGCTTGTTGACACGCTCGTCACACGAAGTAGTCGGGAGGGGGAATATCTTAGTAGACATGTGGACCACCCAGAACTATCTTCCGTGTCTAATCGTGAATGATAGCAGCTGCACACGACACGTGCAGTGAGCCGTATTTACCCCCTAGCCGTTCACATGTTGAAAATGATATTTCACACCACCTAGGTAGAGGTCTTTTATTTTTTCTTTTCATCTCCACCGTGCCATGTCATCTGTACTTTCCAGTTTTTACATCTCATATGTTATTTTCATGTCTTGTTAGTACTTTTCAGTTTTTACATCTCATATGTTATTTTCATGTCTTGTTAATTCTATTGTGTTTTCGCATTGTCGTCGGTTTGTGTACTTGTTCCATTCCTGACTGGAAACCAACATTTTTCAGGTTTAACCGCGATCACCCTTTACATTGGGAAGGCTTGGATATCCTGAGGTCAACCTAGAAATAGAAGATAGCATTGTATCAATTCCATTAAATGTAAAGTCTTATATTTTCTTTAAATATAAATGTTGTAACTGTTGTAATAAATTAGAAATGTGAGTGAGCAACAAGTGTGATATTTGAGCATTTATTTCTTGCGGGCTTGACAGCGTTCTACCGCCGACTCTGCGGCGTAGGCTGGCTTGGACACGTCTCGTATCCGAAAAGCGGGTGCGGATCGTGACAATGACACCCTTTGAAGCTGTTTACAGCATTCCGTCTCCAAGTCTACTTGTACCAGGCACTTTCCGCATCCAAGCAGTCGGTGAGTACCTTCGTGACCGAGCACTACAAGAAAACATGGTTTCTGTGACATATAAAGTTGTCACAGAAGTTATGAAACTCGTCATAACACTTCTTCTGTGACGAGTACAGTGACGATATACTTTCGTAGCATATACCTCCGTAGCTAAAAGAATAAGTGACGACTAAAAGACGTCACAGAAAGTTTTCTACTGTGACAAGAATATGTTGTCAGTGATAGTATACTTTCCGTAACAACAAATGCGTCACTAAAAATGTTATACGTGACGCACATTATTGTCACAAACAACATTTTATTGTAATTAAAAATAAATATATATTTTTTAAAAAAATAAAAATTATTTCCGTGACGATGTTTGATATCATAAAAAAAATTTAGTAACACTTTTATTATTGTCACAATAAACGTATGTGTTTAGTGACAAGTACATGTCATCATTGTAAAACACTTGCAGTAACACTTTTATTGTTGTCACTGTATACTTTTATGTTTAGTGAAGGTAAATGTTGTCACCGTAGTTTAAACTTTATATGTTTGGTGGCAAATCAATTGTCACAAGAATTTTTTTTTGTCATTATCATTATACATTGAAACACACACTACACCATTTGGAACAGCAAAATTTTGTTCCAAATAATTTCAGGAACACCTATTTTCTATGCCTATTTTTGGGCTGCCAAATTTCTTGGAATGGAAATAAAGTGTTCCAAGAAATGATTATTGGAACGCTTTAAATGTGTTCCACTTTTGGAACACCAATAAAGCGTGCCTAAAAAATGTTTCAATTAATTTTTGCAGCACTTTCCTGGAACAACTAAAAAATGTTCCAATTTTGAAACACCAGCAAAGTATTACTAATGAAGCAAAATTAGTCGAAAATTCGTTCCTAAAAAGTTTTTTTGAAATGTCTAATGAACTATTCGATAACTACCACATAATATATAAGCTTTCTATGATATTCGATTTTTTTGGGGTTATTATATATATTGGTGAGTTAAATGTCTAATGAACTATTTCCTATGATTCTGTAATAAGAGTTGAATGTTGGTTTCTTGGATATTGATCTAATGAGTATTAGTTTCAATATTGTTAGCTGCATTGCTTTTGAAATGACTGAACAAGTCTTGCATGGACATGTTTCTTCATCTACTGTGATACGGACACATAACCTGACACATGAAATTATCATGTTTCTTCATATTTTTTGGTTTGGCATATCATATGTGTAATAACGGGCTCAAGAAAATCATATCATGTATGTAACTATAGGATAGCTGGGTCTATCTTGATTTTTGGACTTGTCCTTCAACTACCACATAATCCTTAAATCCCACAATCTTTAAGAAAACTGTTGCTTTGGATTTCAGAGTTCGGAGCTCAGACTTCATAGTCAAATTTCTGTAATTGATTTCCATTCTAAACCCCAAATTCAACAGTTTGTTGCATAGACAACAGTTAACGAAAAGGCTAAACCATGTCATTGAATGAACTCTGTAGGAAAGAATGGTTCATCTTTGCTTCTTTTTTTTATAAATTATGAAGTGAAATTTGTCTGCTTCCTGGAGATGTATCCATTACAAATTTACATTAATCGATTAGCCCATCTAGCAGTAACCTTGTCTCCCGGTCTCTTTCTCTGATTTATTCTTAGTTTAAAATGCATGTTTCTAGCTTATTTTATGTAATATAATTGATCACTCAATACATAATTGATACAATCTCTTAATACTTTTCTTTTATTCAAAGTCTAAGGTCAAGAAGTCTAATAACTAAAGAGTATACACAAGTTTGACACTTTACCTCCTCGTCTGCTTGGTGCATTGTATGATGAGCAATTCGATACTCGTAAATTGTTAGTTGTTGAAGTCCCTACCACTGACTAAAACTTTAGTTACGATCGAAGTATATACATTTATATTATTTCAAACACACCCCATGCATGTAAAAGACCCATTTTTATATACTAAGAGCTGAATTCAAGGGATGTATCTACATTTATACTACTATATAACGAGAAAAGTAGACTTCACTGTAAAAGTTTTTGTTCCCAAAATGCCCTTATCTATGTTAACTAATTAAAATTGTTTATCAAATTTAATATGGATAGTTATATAATTTGCTATCAAAGAAAAAAAAAATTAAACATCCTATTATTTACTCTTTTCAAGTATTATGAAATACGTGCAAGGCACACGTGCATATATACTAGTAATTATTTAAATCTGCTTAAAGTGGCTAGAGCTTGATGAACCATTCAACTGCTCCAGTTTGTCATCAATACATATGGGCATCATTTTTTTCATGGCATTTCTTCAAACAGATAGCAAGCCAAATCAAATCGACACAATGAGAATTTTTCAAGAACAATTCGAAACCCTAAATAACCTATCCCACCTAAATAACCTATCCCAAAAAATTTCTCTATTCTCCACCAAACCATAACCAAAGCTGACACAAAGACCAAAATAAATAATAGAAGAAAACAAATAGAAGGGAAAAGAACACTGGGAGCTTTCCCATGAAGAACTTGTAGAAGGGAATAAAGGAAGAACAAAAACGAAAAAGAAAAAGAAGAAAAATATGGAACCTGGAACTCGAAGAGCTTCCCCTGGGCGAGAAGACGATGAGTCCACCTCCGCATCGCAGAGGATGGAGAAATCTGCCTCTTCGAGAAGGTCACTTGCCAGCTCGTCTCGTTCTCTATCCTCTTAATCCACGTCTTCCCCTTCACCATCTCTCTTCCTTATCTGAAAAAATCAAGAAATAATAAGAGTCTAGGGTTTGCGATGGGAGGATAAGGGGGTTTCTAGGGTTAGAGTTTAGGGCGTGTTAGGGTTTGGTACAGGTTAGGTTTTGGGAAAGAAAATGAGTAGGGAAGAAGATGGATTGAAGAAGAGTAGTTTTGAGAAGGGAGAGAGAGGAGTGGAGTGGGGAAGGGTTTGATGAGGACCTCGAAAAAATTCGACATGTACCATTCAATTAATAACAAAATATATAAAAGTATTATTTTAGTAACAAAATTTATGTCATCATAATTAGTCTACTAGTTTTTTTTTTGATTGTAAAGTCCCTGAATTAATCTACTAGTTTCGACCGGTCCAATCCGTCCGCATAAATAATAATACCTTTTTTTTCAAGAAAGAATTATTCCAATCTAAAATAGTATTGGAACCAACAAATTTTGCCTATTGTTGAACAATTTCGACCAAAAAATAGTTCTTTTCAAGTGCTCTTTATACCTCGAAATTAGTATGGACATTTATAATATATTTCTGACGGAACGATTTACTTTGTCGTAACTGCTACTTTTTTCGAGAACCCTCGTAAAAGATTGTCGCAAATGAGATTTTTTTTGTTGGTATGGTCAAATCCGGTTACAATTTAATACTAATGTCAAAACAATATCAAAATCAGAATATTTTGTTTATTTAATTTTTTAAAATTACTTTAAGTTTTTGTTACAAAAAATAAATTTTTTCTTTGTGACTAATACTTTTGTGTGACAAATAATTATTTGGTAACTAAAAGAAACTTTTAAGTGACAAGAATAAAATTTTAATCTTGTGGCTAATACTTTTATGTGACAATAATATTTTCTTGTAGCTATAAAAAAACCCTTAAGTGACAAGTATTTTCACTTATCACACATAACTTGTCTATGACATAAGTATAAAATTTAAATTTTATTTCAGTGACAATATTAAGTGACGACCAATAAAAATATGGTCACTAAATGATTTAACTGTGTGACGAAAAAAAACTTTGTCACAGAATCAAATTATGAGTGACAACAAAAATTATTTATCACAAAAATATCTCTTTCAGTGGCAAGTTTGATACTTGTCACAAATTACTTGTCACGAAAACCTGCATTTCTTGTAGTGCGAGATACCATCTTACTTGAGCTGCGATATAACCTACGACTGGCTCAAGATCGGATGAAATGTTAAGCGGACCAACACCGGCACGAGGTATCGTTCCTGGTGTATTTGAAACTCTAGCCCTATAGACAGTCTTCTGTGGTTTTTTGGGCCTCCATGAAGCTCGCCCTACGTTTCTTTGGTCCATACAAAGTCGTTGAGAAGGTGGGTCCGGTGGCTTATAAACTGGCTTTGCCTCCTAGTTCTCAAATTCATGATGTGTTCCATGTTAGTTTGTTAAGGAAGCATTTGGGTCCAGTCACTCCAACCTCCACCCAACTTCCTCCTGTCTCGGCTACTTCGGCGGTCCTTCCATAACCCGAACTTGTCTTAGATCGACGTGTGATCCGCAAGGGTAAATACCATCCAAAATGTGAAATCCTTGTGAAATGGGTCGGGGCACCATCGGAAGACGCAACTTAGGAGAATGAGTGGCGTTTTACGAAGACATATCCTGATTTCATCCTTGTGAACAAGGATTCTTAAGCGGTGGAGAATGATACGTGCCAATCTACAAGATGGAAGACTTGGTTGAGTTTGTTACATGAGTGCTATTCCTTTTCTTATTTTTTAGCAGTTCCTATTATTTGGGTGCTATTCCTTTTTCTGTTTTTAGCATTTCCTATTCCTTAGCATTTTGTTTTGCCTACTAGTTGTATGGCTATATATATAGCCCAAAGGAGTTCAATAAGATATGCAATTTAATTCTCAAACAATTCCTTCATTCTTACATTCCTTTCTTAATCTAAATTTCTTTGTATTGCTAGGGTTATATACTAAAAGCATCACTTTTGTAGTAACCTTATTTCCTTAAATTTTGAATGAGAATCATATGATAAATATTTGCATATTGTATTTGTTGCAAGTGTTAATACAAATGTCTGATATTCTATATTGTAGATAATATGGTGTGTGGTGTCACACAAAAGATCATATTATCAGTTTCCTATGGAATATGTAAATAGTTCACAACCTAGATGGACTTGGACAATCTATTGGAAAGGTTGTAGTGTAATATGGTATTAGTCTACCTTGACTATAGGTTTACACTAGTACACTTTGTGTGTATTGAACATGACCACTTGAGGTTGTTCTCTTTGTACTGACTACATAAGAGAACAAACACCTCTGTTATTATGGATGCTTGTGCTCTTAATCCAGATATAATAACAGACATGTATATGCAGTGTGCATTACTTTGACTCATGAAAGAGTGAGATTTATTATGGGTCAACAACCTCTATGAATTGGGTAATAACATTATATGTATGATGGACTGTTGATTATAAATGGAATCCATGTCCAGATACATTGGGTTGATGATGTTACCTTAAGGAGCTCATAAGGATTGTCATGTAAACCCTGCAGGTGGATTATATCCGACATGATAAATAAAGTTAAGCAGTACTACTTAAAGATAAAAGATGTCGAATCGATATAGTTGTCAGTAACTTAATTTGATCGACGGACATTCGATATCTTAACATAGAGAGCAAAACGAGCATATAATAAAAGGAGCCCACGAACATAATTTGGAATTAGGGAGGTAGTGCAACAATAGCTCATTAGTGGACCGATCTATTGTTAATGGGCCTGGATTGTGTGTTCGGGCTGAACACGGGATATCCAGATCCATTAGGAGGCCTAACCCTAATTTCTCCTCATGGTCCCTGTCGTAACCTATATATATATCCTCTATTCTCTAGCCGCCAAATTACTGATCAGAAATCTAAAGCTTTCTATAAATTCGTGATTCACGTAAGGAGAGAAAGAGAGGGCTGCCAAGGAGAATAAAAGATTGGGAGATCGTCGCCCACAAGACGTCCAACTCGATAAAGGAATACAATACAGAAGATCTTGGGGTCGTCCGCTCGAGATTGCCAGGAACTACTTGTCTTCTTCCTGCCGCAGGTATAATTCGTGAACCCTAGTTTCCGCCTGTGAAGGGTTAGAACACGTATTAAATCTGTTTAACTTTCTATCGACCAATACGCATACCAAAATAAGGGTCCTGGGAATCCCAGTTCCATCAATTGGTATCAGAGCCACTTTGGATCTGCGTATTGATTGATACGTCCATGTTATCTAATAAAACTTGCGTTATATAATAGTCAGTAGATGTAGATCTGTTCTAACTCGGTTTTGAAGGCATCTTAGATCCAACTATTATGATCTAATGCATGTTTTATTTTATGATTGTTTTAAAACACGGACATGTCATGGATGTTGTTGTTGCTGTGGATGTAATTAAAATCACGAGGGTTGATCGTGCTTATAATTTTATTTTTCAATCTAGATTATGTGTGAACTCCTTTGGGAGGTATAGGATTGATGTAATCTTAATTATTTTTTATCAATCGTGATGGGATGGTGGCTGTTTCTGACGCCAGACGAGATGCTGGTTTTAAGCAGTCTAGAGGTAGACGGATGATTTTCGATAAAGGAATCGACAGCCAAAACCTTAAAAAAATCGGGGCGCTGCTCCGGACCCCGCGACCTGGCCCGGCAGGTCGAACCCCGAATAGATCTGCGCAGCGCCAGATTTTGGATTCGGATAGTTAAGGATGGAGCAGGAAAGATGACCATAATAGTTGGACATTTTTCTCTTGTTTGTTGTCATTTTGCTTTTTCTGATTATGCATGTTTATTATTGAATGGATATTTTTTTAAAAAACTAAGCCTGCATTAATAATAGACAACATGGACATAGTATCAACTATTAGAAAAACCCTCATTGTTAAATAACTAAGTGGGAGAGGATATTTATTTTGTATAAATCCTATGGTCTCCATTACTGGTTTGTAGGTGATGTAATTATACTTGCGCGTTGGCTTTAGTGCCTTCCTCCATATCGGATGAGTATAATTATGGACCACCAATACAAACTTCCTTAGGGATAATTGTAGAAAGTCACCTAGTACGTGTTCACTTCTCCATCTGAAGGAACTCATTACAAGGTAATGGACTTAGTATTAAGTAATTGTATACACTTAGATAAAAATAATGGTATCCTCTCCATCGGAGTCACTGCTACTATTTGTATGAACAGAACAAGACCAACATATTAATTTTATTTGTCATAAAGTTATGTTGACATAATAGTAAAATTAATAGGTAGTATCTACTTGAACAAAGTTGAATTTGTATACGTCCACACTATCGTGGTATGCTAAATTCATGATGTTCAAGGTGTTGGTAAATTTCTTATTATTGTTTTAAGGGAATCAATATTTAATTAATTCAAAAAGTTTTTGCCCTACATAATTTTTATTTATGTGATTCTTAGAATTTTAAAAATGGGTTCTTTCAGTCCATTTATGGTGATTCTTAAAGAAAACAAACTTACTGGACCTAATTATATTGATTGGAAACGTAATATGGACATTGTCTTGACTGCTGAGGAGTACAAATATGTACTTGTTGAGGAATACCCACCTACGCCTGATGCTAACTCTGATGAAGAGGTCAAAGAGGCTTATAAGAAGTGGAAAAAGGCAGATAAGATGGTGCGGTGTTACATTATGACATCTATGTCAAATGTACTGCAACATCAGCATCAGGCCATGGCCACGGCTTATGACATGATGTATAACCTCAAGGAACTTTTCGGACATCAGAGTAGAGCAGCTAGGCAGTTTGCTATGAAGTGTTTGATGAATATAAAAATGCCTGAGGGTACATCAGTAAGGGATCATGTTCTCAAGATGATGGGTCATCTGAATGAAATGGAGATCCTTGAGCTGAAATCGATAGGGAATCCCAGGTCGATATTATTTTCGGGACTCTACCTAAAAGTTTTGACAATTTTTGCCTAAATTACAACATGAACAAAAGGTTGTATAGTTTGCCAGCACTTTGTAAAAGAGCTACAGGATGCTGAATCTCTCTTTAGGCAGACTGGTCATATTTTTGTTTCTAAAAATGCTTCTACTTCTAAGCCAAAAGACGGTAAGAAGAAGAATAGCATTCAGAAACAGGCAAACTCAGCAAAGAAGGGCATGGGACCTCAAGACGCTGTGAAAAAGCCAAAAGATAAATCTTTCAAGTGCAAAGGGTCAGGATATTGGAAGACTGACTATCCACTTCTCAAATAAGGGAACAAAGAAGGTATATCTCATTTACTAGTATTTGAAACATGTTTAGCGGTGTTATCTACCGGCACTTGGTGTTTAGATACATGAGCCACTAATCATGTCTGCAATACATTGCAGGGGTTCCAGAAAATCAGATGGCTCAGTGATGGAGAGATATGCTTGTTCATGGGTGACACTACAAAAGTAGCGGTCGTTGCATTAGGAGATGTTAATTTATCTTTTGGTAGAAATAAGACTTTGACATTGAGAGATTATCTTTATGCACCTTCACTTAGAAGAAATTTAATTTCTGTTTCTATGTTAATTAAGGATGGATATTCAGTTTATTTTAATGACAATATTGTTATTAGAAAGAATAAACATTTTATCTGTTCTGGTGCATTAGTTGATAATCTGTATGTCATTAATCCTATTTCGCCTACAATGTAACTTATGGAAATGAATAATATGTCATCTAACTTAAATAAGAGAAAGGAACCTTCTTGTATAAACAATACATATCTTTGGCACTTGTGATTGGGGCATATTAATCTAAGAAGGATTCAAAGACTGGTTGAAGATGGACCTTTGAGTTCATTGTAAGTGGAGGCACTACCAGTCTGTGAATCCCGCTTGGAAGATAAAATGACCAAAAGGTCTTTTACGGCAAAAGGGTATGGGGCCAAAAATGTGTTAGAATTGGTTCATTCTGATTTGTGTGGACCCATGACTATCCAAGCTAGAGGTGGCTTCGAATATTTTGTCACATTTATTGACGATTATTCAAGGTATGGATATATTTATTTGATGTGCCGTAAGTCTGAGTACTTTGAGAAATTCAAAGAGTACAAGGCTGAAACGGAGAAACGTCATGAAAAATGCATCAAGTCATTACGATAAGATCGTGGTAGTGAGTACCTCTTTAGAGAGTTTAGGGATTATTTATCAGAGGCTGGGATTACATCACAATTGACTACACCTGGAACGCCCCAGCAGAATGGTGTAGCCAAAAGAAGGAATAGAACTCTTATGGTGATGGTTAGATCAATGATGAGTTATTTGAATTTACCATATTCGTTTTAGGGATATGCATTAGAGGCTGCAGCTTATATTTTGAACTTGGTTCCTTCTAAGTCAGTACCTCTTACTCCCACAGAGCTGTGGATTGGGCGTAAGCCTAGTCTGAAATATGTTCGAATTTGGGGTAGTCCAGCACATGTGCTGAATGGGAAAGCAGATAAGTTAGAATCTCATACAGAAGTACGCTTGTTTGTAGGCTATCCAAGAGGAACGAAAGGAGGTTTATTTTATAGTCCTAAGGATCAGAAGGTCATTGTTAGCACCAATGCCCGATTCTTAGAGGAAGACTATATGATGAACCATAAACCCATAAGTAGAGTTGTTCTAGAAGAACTGAGAGGTGAGACACCAAGTAATTCAGTACCAACAGTACAAGAGGATGAACCACAATTAACTGTACAACGTGTCCCAAATGTTATATCACAACCGATAGTGCCTCGTCGTAGTGGGAGGGTTGTGATACAACCTGATAGATATATGTTCTTGGGAGAGTCGTCAGACTTCGTCCATGAGGAACAAGATTTTGATTCTTGTACCTATAATGAAGCACTCCAAGATAAAGATGTAGAGTCTTGGCAAAAAGTAATGATATCTGAAATAGAATCTATGGATTCCAATCAGGTTTGGGAGCTTGTAGAACCACCCGTTGGTGTAAAAGCCATTGGAAGCAAGTGGATCTATAAGAAAAAAAGAGGATCAGACGGTAAGGTTGAAACCTTTAAAGCTCGGCTTGTTGTAAAAGGTTTTACTCAAAGAGAGGGTATCGATTATGAGGAAACCTTTTCTCCAGTAGCCATGCTTAAGTCTATCCGAATTCTTTTATCTATTGTAGCTCATCTCGATTAAGACACTACAACAAAAAACCCTTTTAATGACGGCTAAAAAGCGTCATTAATGACAAACCATGACGCTTTTTTTCAAAGCAACCGTTATGAAAACGAGTGTTATAAATGTTTTTTAAAAGCGTCATAAAATAACCGTCATGAATAGTTTCTATAAAAGCGTTATGAATAGTTAATATATGGTGCACAATTCAGAATAATTTTAAAACGTCATGAATAGATAATATGTATAGGCTCAATGCAGCACATTTATAACACTTTATACTATTCAAATTAGCATATTTATAATGCTCTATACTGCACAGTATATATTACATTCCAAAAACTTAACATTATATATCACCATCTTTATTACATTTCTCAAAATAGAGTACATATCAACATCTTCATTACATTCTCAAAATAGAATATCCCATAATCTTCATTATACCAGCTTACGTATATATCTTCCCAAGATAAAATTCTAAAATCTTCAACCAATTTGGCCCAAGTAAAAGTTAAAATCTTCTTTCTACAATTTGTATTATTGGTCAATGTATGATGCATCTATAGGTATCAAAAAGTCCGTCTTCAACGTTCGAAAATCTCGTAAACTAACGGTATACCTTCATAGCTCAATCTTCCATCATCATAAAATTTCTATAATGTTCATTAGTCTCTCTCGAAAATTTGAATTCAACAATCTCCTCTTTTGATGAAAACTCGTCTTAACTTCTTATTCATAATCATTTTAGAACTTAATCAAAAAATATAAAGGTTTCTTTCTTCAACAATTGGTTATCCTTGGAAAATAATATTATCATGACGTCAACATTGTCTTTATCAAAAATTGCATCCCTAAATTCTATATATATATTTGGTTCTTAAACCACCAACACTTTAGAAGATTTTCCACTTGATTATATAGTTACCTTAAAACAAGATTTGAAATTCGCGAT
Organism: Iris pallida; assembly: GCA_029216955.1. Classification (NCBI taxonomy): domain Eukaryota; kingdom Viridiplantae; phylum Streptophyta; class Magnoliopsida; order Asparagales; family Iridaceae; genus Iris; species Iris pallida. The sequence continues at coordinate 5,288,143 of JANAVB010026997.1, forward strand.
CCTCGAGTGTTTCATCATAACATAATATATTTTCCCTTGCTTCATCGATTCGAATTTATCGCACATTTCTATTCATGTCCCATCTATACCAATCATTATTTATCTATGCTGTGGGGTTCTCCAATCTATCTTCTACTAACCCAAGATTGTCATGATCAAATTTCATTTCACATAAGGGAATCATACAAGGAACAAGGTGGCATAAACAATGGAGAAATCATAGTGAAGTATGAAAAAACATTTTAATTGGAAGGGAGAAAAGTAAGTGTTGCTAATATTGGAGTGTAAACAGTGTTATGTGTCTAAGTAAATCAAGATAATACAAGAAAATAAAATGACAAGGGTTAAGCAGTCAAGATAAAAACACAAGTTTAGCATTTAACGGATTTAGTAGATCGCAATCGGGCCGAAGATTTGAGTCGTGATTGAGTCCAAATATATAGTCAAAAGTATATCGGTACCATGATATAGGTTATAGTTGAGTCTTTATGGCCCGAAAGTCGTACCATAAAAATAGAGTACAAGGGGACGTGTTTTAGTGGAACATGATATACCTACATGAAGGTGAGCTCGTCTTGGTCTTGTATGCGAAATTGGTTGGAGGGAAAAGGCTAGTGTTGTGCTTCAAATATCAGAGTCACGGTAGGGAACGCCGAATGATCAAAATAGAAAGTGGGTTTTCATAAGGTACTAATTAGTGCACAAAAATAAAATAAAATAAAAGGGTAAAGCACGAAGTAAAGATAATTAGAAAATCTCGTCGATCAAGTTAAGATAAGTTAGAGACACAGTTTCTAGAAAGAAAATAGTCCCATAGATAAGGGTATGGTCAAGGGAACGACTCTAATCATTTCTAAGTTTCAAACAATTAGACGGTCACAAATAATGATCTAGATTTGAGGGAAGGTCGGATAAGTCAAAGATATGTTTATCAGTTTGGTCGATGACTAACTACATTTGTGTATATGCAATATCATAATCATAGGTGGCATGGCAATCTAATGTGGAATACTTCTATCTCACTAGGGTGACCTTACTTGCTTCTTGGTCTTCTACCAATATATGATCTGAAAATTTTGAGTTCCTCGAAATTTTTCCAATATACTTCGCCAAGTTTCAATTATCTAAGACTGTCAACTTTAATCACAAATTATTCTCTAATAAATCTCGAAACAACCCTTGTATATCGCAACTTGAATAATAACCTCTTTTTTTTTTCAAAATCTCAAACTCAACATTTAAATACTTTTATCAGCCGAAATTCATACTACAAAATGAAACATTTAAATAACTCCAAAATTTAATTCTATATCCTTCCAATGTGAATATCTAGCTTCCAATAAGTCACAACTACTCTACAAAAGTGATATTTTTTTTCCACAAAAACTTAAATATCCATAATCAAAACTCGAAATCTAAATAACTTTATATATCATAGATCATATGTGCAAATTTTTAAATATTTAAATTTCTTTCAAGGTCGATTCCATATCTTCCAAAAATATTTCAAGAAATTTTTACCATCATCTCTTCAAACTCAAAATTTAAAAAATCATACGACTCAATTTAAAACCTCAAGCTCTCTAATAAACCATAAATCATAAACCTTTCATATTCTCTAGTCGTTACATAACTTACAATTTAAAGCACTTTAATAAATTTGAGATAAACCTTAACATATTCAATCCAAACTTGAACTAAATCGGAAATCATGTGTCACAATTTAAAGATATTTTCAAAATCGATTTCATGTCCCAATAAATCATAAACTATTTCACAATTTCTAAAAATCATAACCATAAATTTGTTTTTGCGATCTAGCTGTCCTCTTGTGTATACCACCTTGTAATAGCAAAATAAAATTCCAACTATTATTTGAAAGTGGTAATATGCTACTACCCAACTTGGAATTAACTAATTCTAAAAATCATATTTCTAGGAAAATAAATGCCTCTACAACTCAAATAAAATCTCCATGCATATTAATTGTCAATGCAATCCATCTAGCCATGTGTTTAACCTATGGGCATATACTAGTGTAGTCATCTTACTAAACACGAAACTAAGAATTTACGGTGGAAGGAGTCAAGCAAGATGCAAATCAAGGAGGTCGAACGAGAGTTCGAAATTTGAAGTCAAGGAAGGAAGTCAAGTTGGTGGATGAGATTCTAAACTCTAATCCTATATTGCAGGCCTGTTCGGTACAGTCATGTAACTGAAACGGCAAACTCGACCTGCATGGGCCACCACAAAAACATGTAACGCCCCAGTCCTAAAATACGTAGGACTAGATCGCAATCATGCCAGCTGTATACATACGAAGTATATGGACCCTCGTATATATACATAAGCTGTAAAATACAGTAACCAAAGTACTAAATCTCATCCACAAAGATAAATATGATATAAAAGTAACTTTGAATTTGTCATGTACACAATAGTTGGGCGGAGACATAGTCCACTACCGACCAAATTAAATATGGAAAAATATACAATGAAAGAATTTAGCAAGCGAGAGCAATGGCGAGTCCAAGAGCAATCACCACGAAGGAAGGAATGGCCTTAGCTAAAGCACCTGCAAGAAATCACGGAACACACACCTGACGAGATAACCAGGTCCTCAGAGGGACGTAACAAGATACATCAACATGCCACATAACTGAATATATATACTATGTCATAAATCACAAGTAAAGTAAATAGTCACACTCGTAACAAGTTCCAATACCTCATCATCGAAACAGTGGACTACCCCTGCAACCAAACAAGGACAAAGGGTAGTACACTATACCGCGATGCGATATTGTCCCAAGCTACTAATGGAACGGGGTGATATGACATTGACGAGGGTTACCTAACCATCTAATGTGTTTATGCAGTAAGAACAAACCTTCAACGTATGAGCCCTGGCTGTAAATAGGATCGGCATAGTTCCCATATAGGGCACCAGGGGCCTACGTCCATAACGCTCGGGAAGCGTCAGAGGGCACCATGTGCAAGGGGCTACGTCCATAACGCTCTGGATAACGTCAGAGGGCACCTGGAGCCTGCGTCTCCGGCGGAGCGCACAGGTAATAAGGGAAGTGCATAGAAGTCCATACGTCAGGTATTGTCCTCCCCACCCAAATGTCCCTACCAAGTCGCATCCACGACCATGTTTCTCTACTAACTGCTAAGTCTCCTAACTTGCCTCTATTAGCAGTTAGTCCTAACGCATGCACATGTGGGATCAGCCCACACGCAAGAACCTCTATATGCTTCTCATCTCACACATCATCGTGGTATAACTGTGTCAAGGCTTATGCAATGCACTAAGCTAGTGGTAGTCCCTTAACTCTAAGTCCATATGCAATCAAAGGATAATAACAAAGTAAATTATTAATCACTGAACATGCAGTAAATCAAGAACTATAAGAACCGGAAATAAAGAACAATGATATATAAAATAAATGTAGACTGAATATAAACAGTATAATGGCAAGGTATCTTGCCTGGTGTTACGTCAGATGTGGTGCGATAATCCGACAAGTCATGTCTATCCAGTGGCTATGTTTGATGTGAGGAAATCCGAAAGAAATAAGTATGTGATTAGTCATGGTCAAATGTCATATATTCTAAGAGGGAGATTTGATTTATGTAAAAGATGATTCCTAATTTAAAAAATATATATATATATATATATATATATATATATATATATATTTTTTTTTTTTTTCGAAATATATATATATATATATATATATATATATATATATATATATATATATATATATATATATATATATATATATTCGTTTAGAAAAATAGTCTTAACCATCTAGGAAAAATATATTTTTTATTTGTTTAAAATCTATATTTTACATAAATATATAAACTCCAAAAATCATTGAGGCTTAAAACTCTAAAATTCTTCAAACCGTAAATTTTTAGAAATATTTATAACTTATTTATAATAGTGTAAACTATATTTTATTGATTAAATCATTTGTTGGTAAATATTTCGAAAAAATATAAATACTCAAAAATCCTAATAAAATCAATTTAGGTCATAACTATGGTTTTAAATTGGAATAATAAACATAATGATAATAATAATGATAATAATATGCATAATAATAATGGTAATATTATTAATAATAATAATAACAATAAAAACTGATAATAATAATAATAATGAATAATAATTATAGTAATGATAACAACAGTTAATATCATATAATATAATACAATAATATATAATAGTAATATATAATAGCTACAATAGTAGCAGTACTATATAATAATAATAAGATCATTATTAATAAATAAAAATCAAAAAAACTAAAACCAGCCCAATTCACTCAGCGAGAGGGAGAAAGAGAGAAGAACGAGAGAGGGAAAGATCTGAAAGGGGGTTTACCTCGGCGGAGGGCGGCAGTCGGCGGCGAAGTGGGTGCGGCGCTCGGAAAGAGGAGCGGCGACCTGGTGGAGGTGTTGGAGTACGACGAGGCTTCCAGCATGGTCGGAGCAGAGACGAGGTCACGGCGGCGATGGAGGAAGGAGAGGGGTTTTCAGAGGGTGGCGGCTGGGTCGAGCAGACGGCGGCAGACTGATGATTGCTGCAGGCGGCGCTCGCGTCGGCGGGGGTGATCGAGACCGCGGCGGCGTGTTCGAAGCTGCGCGTTCGGTCGTGGCGGTCGCAGGCCGTCGGGAGGTGCGCGGAAGGGCGGAGGAAATCCGGCGTCTGGCTCGGGACGGGAGGCTCGGCCTAGCACGGGAGAGAGATGGCGGGGCGAGGTGCTCACCACCCCGAGGTCGCTGGGAGAAACACGTCGGCCAGGCGGAGGTAAGGGTTCTGCTACTCTTTCCTTATTCTTGTGGTGGCGGTGGTGATGCCCGCCGAGGGAGGCGAATCGGGTGGTAGGCGGATGATGTGGCAGTGGTGATGGGTTACGCCGGTAGTGGCGGTGGGGTTGTAAATTGGCCTGAATGGGGACTGGGACGGAGGTTGGCAGTGGTGGCGATGTCGGAATTTGGACAGGAACTGTTGCGGGGTTGTCGCGGCCAGGGACAGCACAGCAGCTAGGCTTAGGGTTAGGACTAGGATAGGTTTTGGGGTTGGGTCGTGTCCTGCGCGACGTGGAGACGAGTTGTGTCCGGTATGTCGGACACGAGACAGGAATAATGTATCTGTAATTAATGACATATAGTGGAGGGATGGGGCACAGACACGATGCACTTGTTTGGTTGTGGATAGAAAATTTCTGGAGGAGTACCTCTCCTTTTATAGGAGGTGGGAATTCCCAGTTGGATATAGATTAGGATTCGTTTAAACTCTGATGGATAATTCCATCCTTTTATTTAAATCGATTTAAATCCAAATCAATCCAGATGACTTCCCTTTAAATTAAAATGCATGTTTAAAATAAAATCCTTTCCACATTTAAATTAAAAAAATAACTCAAATATTTAATAAACAAAATCTTAAAATATCATCACCATAAATATTAAAATATAGCATTTTAATTAATTTTGAAAATCCATAATATTACTTAAATATTAAATTATAAAATAGTTTTTGTAAATGACGAGGATAGATTAATAAAAAATTTTTAAATTTTGCAAATATCTAGAATATCTCTTATATAAACAAAAGTTTCCAAATCGATATCTATTTTCAAATGGCGAAATAAATAACTCTTTTTGAAATTAAAATCTTTATCATATATGTACTTTTTCTATAAAAATAAAATTTATATATAAAAATGTTTTTCTATTATGTACCTCGACGCATATTCGCACTCGTCGAGCAAATACGAAGTGCGATCTCGCTCGTCACGCTAAAATATGCGAACTTGTATGCGACATACGAAGTACAAAGTAGATACGAAAAATATTTTAAAAAAAATCGTAGTTGAAAATTAGGGGGTTTACATCCCATGAGCCGCATGGGGGTATATTCCATGTCCGAGCCGCATAAAAGTTGTCTTAAAGGGGCCGCATGAACATCTCTGAATATCTTCTGACTGTTTTCATCATTCATCATCATTTTTTTTTCCGTCTTTGGTTCTTGTAGTGTCTCCACCGAATGCTGAGATTGCAGTGACAGAGGAGCCGTCACCTCATGTCATCAATCAGGGGCCTTCTTCTGTTAAGGAGGAGGCGATGAAAAAAGAACCGGCACCTGAGAGGGACGACATACTCCCCACTATCGAGACTGCTGAGGGTGGCAGCGCTGGGAATTCTGATTCTCCTATTCTGGACGAGGCTCTTCTTCAATTGCATCCTTCATATGTAAGGTGGTTGAGGGAGAGGTATACGCGCTTCTGCAATAAGGGTTTAGAGGTTTCTCGTAAATGTCTATCTGTAGTCTTTGCTTTGTTTTGCTTTCCTTCTTGTCTGCATGAAGAACTTTCTTGTAATCGCGTGGATGTAACCGATTTCTGAATGAATGGAATATATTTGCTTCACTCTTTTGCTTTGTAATGGTCATCTTATTGGGACATTTTGCATGGACCCATTGCCCCTAACATACCCTGGTTTTGGATACGGGCAACAAGTTAAAAGGAACGCTCAGAGGGGCTAAGGACATGGTGAGCATGAGAGTTTCTTTGACGGGGCCTTCCTGCTCTGAGGTAATGAGGACATGGCAGGAGTGGGCTCAATGAAGGGGGTGTAACATCCAGTTTTCCAGAAGAGGGTAATTTTGAAATTTTGTAATTATAATTATTATTTAATGATATTTATTCATATTATGATTTTTAGTGATTTTTAATTATTTTTAAACTATTTAAATTTATGACTTGTAATTTTTGGTGTTTTGCTAGTGAACAGTAGAGACTGCCTACCCTAAAGCCTAGCCATGTGATTAGGGTATTTTTAACATTTTTAGGGTTATTTGGATTTATTATAATTTATTTGAATTTATGGGAATTTTTAGAATTTATTTTGGAATTGTTTGAATGAGGGTTGACTAGGTTGACTTTGACTAGCAATGACCTTGGTAGGCTAACCTAGAAGCTAACCCTAGTTGTGTTTGGACTTGGTTAGGTCATGGAACCCTAGTTAGACTAGAGTTGACCCATGATATGGTTATTTGACTTAAGTTAGATTTAAGTCATAAGCCATGACTTGTGACTAAACCTTAAATCAATAACTAGCCTTAAGGCCCATAGGCCCACACCATGTACCCAAACCTCACCCTAATCAGCCCATGGCAGCCAACCTAGGGTTTTCCACCCTATTTAATGTCTCTTCCATTTGTTCTTGCCTCTTTTAATTATTTTTCTCTCAAGCTTTGAAGAAAGAGGTATAGCCATCTTCCCCAATCCATAACTTTCCCATTTTAGGTCCTTTTTAGCTCAAATCTTTTGCACTAGGTTCTAATCCATCCCTTCTTGCTGCTCATGGAGAGTATTCTCAGGTTTGGTGCAATTTGGAGAGATTAGCTAGCAAGGAGAAACCCCCCTTTGGAGCTTTTTATTGAAGTTTCAACCTATAGGTAAACCTTCATAAACCCATTCAAATTTCGATTTCTTTGCATGAGTGCATAGCCCTAGGAGTCCCCTAGCTACTAGCATAGGTTTGGTGTCGAGTGGTGTCCATTTCGTGTCCGTATCGGACACGTATCAGGTTGTATTGTTAAGTGTTTGTTGATATGCCACAAAGGATTTTTATTTATTATTTTTGAAAAGTGTTTGAACAAATTTGATGATTTATATGTGTACATTAGTTTGTAACTGGACTGAGTTGGTTTTCGAGCCGTGTCCGTGTCCAAACAGGACACGAACATGCTCGCAACACTCACGGGCAGTGCCCTGCTGCCCGTGTCCTGGTTTGCCTTGGACACGCCACTTCACCACACGAAATTTGACACGAGGACTCCCTATATGACTGACATGAGGCCTAATAAGTTTCGTAGGACCTCGTTGAATAGTTTGGGAGTAATCGAGCCTGCACTGATTCGTGCACTGTGCACACACGCGGAAATTCGCGTCCGATACGACCTTTTTACTCCTGACACGACTCACGTGGACACGATACAGACACATGTACACGACCCCCTAGTCTAGGCGTACACATGTGCACACCCACGTGTTGTGTTGTGTCGTGTGTCGTGTTCTACAGACACGTGCACGCGTGCACAACTCTGTCTAGTGCACAGTGCTTGTGTCTGTGTCTGTGTTGTGTTTAGGCACGAATGTGTCCAGACTCTTGGACACGGGGACACCCATGACACTATCACATATGTGTTTGATGTTACCAACCTACTAAATTAATTATTAGTTGTTGATTTGATATTCAAAGTTGGATGAAAACCTTATTTCTGATACTCACTGTCCTTCTCATTTTTAGAATTTAATTTCGATTGTTTGGGAATTTAAGGACTTGGTTGTTGGTTTAATACTGAGATTACTGATTAAATAACTTGTTTGGATCCTGAACATATGTGTTAGCTGCTGTTGGTTGATTTTTACAGTTTGGATTTTGTTTTGCATTTCCAAAATGAGATGGACTGTTTGGAATTGACTGATACACTGTCAGTCATTTCCTGTGGACTCTAAATCTGAGACTTACACAATGTATGACACACAGGACACATTTTGCTGAAGACTTGGACACCTTGTTGACACTCACTATACACCACTCGACACTTGCAATCTCTCATTGTTCACTGTATTCATTTCCAATCGATCGGATATCCACTTTGCTCACTGAAACCTGAACATGATGGTTCAGGTATCCAACATAGTTCATCACTAGATATTTCCTTGCATATTCCCACCTTGGCCAACCTCTCTAATGTCAAATTGCTAAATTCCTTGGGTAGACAAGTTGGTCACTACATTGCCTATGTTAATGTTTTCCCCATTCCTGTCATCATGTATCACATACACCAAATTCTTTCCATGTAAAGCACTGTTTCCCCTCTGCCTTTGACACACCCTTCACTGTCAATGTACTGATTTTTGACTGTATCCACACACATTGAATGATCATATACACACAATGGCATGACACAAGGTTATTCATTAACCCTTCTATGTATTTGACACTGTTTTGACACTAAATACAATTGTTTGACACCTTGCATCACCCACGAATTCAGGGACACATATTCACTTGTTGTGCCTTACCTTACCTGTATAGCAAACCCCCTGTCCAGGCCTGAATGTTGCTGTGTGCCCAGGGTTCAGAGCTAGGTTCAGTCCCAGATTGTATATAAGGTTTTGTTGACAGGTTGTATTCAGTTCCTGAAGTTTCATATCTGATATGTTAGAGGAGAGGGGGTATCCTAGTAGCAGTCTACCTAGGAACTAGAGAGGTACCTCTGCACATAGCCATGTTAGCTGTGTACACAGATTGTAGGGGAGCAGGTTCAATAGATAGGATTAGTACTATATGGGTAGCTTAGTTATTGAGGTTTGTTAGTTCATTTAGGTTTTGGGGATAGATGTATAAATGTAAGTTCAGATGTCTTATTTGATTTCATAATCCTGTTCTTAGGATTTAGGATAAATACTATATGGGTAGCTTAGTTATTTGAGGTTTGTTAGTTCATTTAGGTTTTGGGGTTAGATGTATGAATGTAAGTTTTAGATGTTTGATTAGACTTCATAATCTTGTTCTTAGGATTTACTAGGTAATGTAGGCACACATGTTAGTATTTCCCACAATCAAATGCCTACCCTTATGTACACATACACATTGCACCATATCATGCCCACACACATACACATTGCCACCACCACATCCCTTCCTAACTCTCCATGTATACATATTGTGTAATGTATATATATAGACAATATATGTATAAATATGTACCCTATATATTATAATATGTGTGTATTATATTAATTAGATATATGTGTTAATGTGTTATGTAGAATGTGGTTGGTATATAGGCATGACAATGCCTAGGGGTGTATGCCTATGGCTCATTGCTTGTGTGTGGGTTGAGACCAGTATAGGTGTGCAGTTGGCTTGTATAGCCTAGATTTGATGTGTGCTTGCTAGAATAGTCTTGGTTAGGCTTAGTAAGACTTGTCTGGATTAGGTTGAACTAGTTTGACTAGTGTAGTTGACTGGAGTTGACCAAGTGTTAACTTTAGTCTAGTTTGACCTAGACAACATGCAGATGCATTGTAGATTACATTTATCATCCCTTGTATACATCTTGACTTGTGTTGCTCTAACTACGAGTCATGTTCCTCATCTCGGACAGTACATTTACTTCAGACATTCAGATACGAGACGAGTACATTCTCTGATCATTTCATAACTTGCTTAGAATTATATTCCTGCTCTAGTTTACCTTATTTTGATGCTGTCACGATATTATCAAGGATTGATACTATATGGATCCCTACATTGAGATGTTATCCCCCTCGGGAGAATCGGATACATTGTGTCATGTGTTTCATGTACATCGTGTATTCCTCGCTTTCATGTTATTCATGTTTCTCATGTGCATCATGCTCGTTCATGCTCGCTCGTGTACTCTCATGTGCTCTCATGAATCGATCGTGTTTCCCTTGTATCTCATGTATAACCTATATTACATGTGCACTCGTTTATGAGCTTTCATGTGAATTTCATGTGCACCCATTTATGGGCCCCCATGTGAACTTCATGTGCACTCATGTATGAGCTCTCATGTATACTTCATGTGCACCCTTTTATGGGCTTCATATGAAAACCATGTACGTAACATAACTTGTTTGGATCCTTGCGTATTGATTGGGGTATGGGGGAGTATAAATAGTCATGTGAACAATTCCAGAGTAGTATAGCCATGTGCACCTCTTTAGTATAGTCATGTGCAAATCCAGCTGTTCACATGTCGACTTTGTACTCTAAATCACTAGTCACTGGTAGCTCTCTACTTATAGTAGATATTTCTATTACAGTTCACTTCCTATTACATCATGTACTTTCTTTCAGTTTCATGTATCGTACTCTCTTGCATGTTTATATTCTCTAATCTGTTATGATCTGCGTGAGATGTATTGTGCTCGCTTCCGTCCTGACTGGACCTGTTGAAAATTTTACAGAGGATGATGAGGAACCCTGCACCCCTTACTTTGGAGCTTGCCTAGATGACACTCGCGACCTAGACCCCTGGGGAGGTTCAGGCAGCTGCTGAGGACGATACCATGCTTAGTATAGATAGCTTAGACAGTTTTCCTTTCTGTTTAGTTGTTGTTCTTGATTCGGAGTTTGTATATTTTTAGAGATGATTGGGTTTGTTTATTCATTTCTGTTGTACCGCAGTTGAGGATTTCTCTTATCTATTTTATCGTGCTACATTCTGCCTTAGATCGTGATTGAGTTGTACCTCTGTGTTGGCCTCCGTATGGAGAGTATTTTATGTTAGTTAGTTATAGTTCATGACCTAGAACAGTGTTCTACCGCCGACACTGCGGCGTAGGCTGGGCGCTGTTACGTACTCGTACCCTCACGGTGGGTGCGGGTCGTGACACGTTTTAGTGGTGGCCCATGCAGGTCAGGTCAAGTTTGTGTAGTGGTATTCGAACTAGAGTACCACTACAGCCTGCAGTAGGATTAGGATATTTTTGAGGTACTCAATCACATTAGGAAAAACTCTTAACTGGATTCCTGCCATCTAAATTCCTGTTGAAAATTTGCTTCCTTGGATAACTGTCCTCCCTTGAATTATCGATTCTATCTCAGTATTTATTCCTTGTTTGATCTGTCTCCAGGATAGTGATTGAGACACGATCGCATCGTTCTGGCCCAGCAGACGCTGGTGAAAGGCCTACCACCCCTCGCCTGATCGTGGATGCTGGGACCACAGCACCCCCTATTTCTGCTCACATAGGAGCTTCTGCAGCTTTTGGGAGTGCACCTCCACCTGTCCGGAGGCCTTCCTCCGTCATTCCAGATATGTACCAGCAGCAGTTACCTTCAGGGACAGTAGATACGGCTCAGATGTTTACCCTCTTCCAGCGATTCATGGAGTTTCAGCAGCAGATACAGCAGAGCCAGTCTGCTGATATCCGACAGAGCATACAAGATACTCACCAGTTGGTCACGACGACAGTGGAGCTGGTGGCTGCTCAGCCACAGGGAGGCCAGATGCAGCCATATCAGTCGAGGACTCCAGACATCCATTCCTTCAAGAAGATGGGACCCCGAGACTTCAAGGGTACAGAGGGCATTATATACGCTGACGATTGGATAGAGCACATTGAGAAGATATTCTGATTGGCACAGATACCAGCAGGATTACAGATTGAGGCAGCCGCCAGTCAGATGCAGGACTTGGCCCATACCTGGTACCAGACAGACCCGAGGATTGGTACAGCCGGTCAGACTTGGGCATCGTTCAAGAAACTGTTCAAGAAGAAATTCTTTCCCGATATCGCACTCCGTGCTTTGGAGGCACAGTTCGAGAGTTTGGTTCAAGGGAACCAGACCGTTGAGGAGTACGCTAGAGAGTTCAGCCGTTTGAGCAGATTCATCGAGGATCTTACCGAGGTCGGGAAGACGAGGAGGTTCCGCAGGGGTTTGACCGGAGAGATCAAGTCATATACCAAGAGCGACCGCGACGCCAGTTTCGAGAAGATTCTGGTAGGAGCCATGACAGCGAAGGACGATCTTGGGCTGAAGGAGAAGAGGATGCGAGATACTCAGGGAGCTAGTGGCAGTGTGGGACCCGCTAAGAGGCCCCACCTACAGATTCAGCAGCAGGTATACCGTTTGCAGATTTAGCAGCAGTTCCAGCAGCAGTATCAGCAGCCGAGGGTCTACCTTCAGCAGCAACAGTTTCAGGACCGTATACCCTTTCAGCAGACGCAGCAGCCACAGAGGCAGCAGCAGGCCCCGGAATAGTAGCTAGTTATTATTTGCCCCTTCTGTAAGAGACCAGGGCATGGTTGGAGCGAATGCCGGAAGAGACTGGGCAGATGTTTGCTTTGCGGAGGATCCGATCATCGTCTGAAAGAGTGTCCCGAATTATCGGGACAGACAGTTCAGGGAGCAGGAGCTAGGGCTCCGGTAGACCAGCAGACGGGATTACCCTTACCAACTCAGCAGCAGAGGTACATGCAGCATCAGCAGCAGGCCAGGGGAGGCCAGCAAGGGCGAGCTTTCGCCAGGACAGTCGAGGATGCTCAGGCCGTTGGAGATCTAGTAGCAGGTTCCGTTCTTTTGACTCAAATTCTGAAATTGCCTCTTATAACTGCCTTGAAATTTCGATTCCTTCTGTTCCTTATTGATTTATCAATTTTGTCCTGTTGTTCTTGTGTTATGTTTAATTTTCTTCTGAGATGAATCATATGGGCTAGGTCACCCAGTTATGGAATCTAGAATCTTTGATAGTCATGTTTAGCTGGCATAGTGAGGACATATAGTCAGATTTAGGACGTATTTCTCGGGTGTAGGAATTTAAGATTTTTGCTGCCAAGCATGCGACAATGCAAAAATTTTAAATACCATGATTCTAGAGGTATGTGCCTTGGTCGAGGACTCTGCGATTATCGTAGCCTTGCTCACTAGCACGACGAAGATTCTGAGTATCATGATTTTGGACAGACGCATATGATTATCTTACGGTATGTTTGAGACTTTATTTGTGGGGTGTTTGACCTAGAAGGACTGCTACCATCTTAATTTCGAGGAAGAAATTTTTATAAGGTGGGTAGGATTGTAACACCCAGTTTTCCAGAAGAGGGTAATTTTGAAATTTTGTAATTATAATTATTATTTAATGATATTTATTCATATTATGATTTTTAGTAATTTTTAATTATTTTTAAACTATTTAAATTTATAACTTGTGATTTTTGGTATTTTGCTAGTGAACAGTAGAGACTGTCTACTCTAGAGCCTAGCCATGTGATTAGGGTATTTTTGACATTTTTAGGGTTATTTGGATTTATTATAATTTATTTGAATTTATGGGAATTTTTAGAATTTATTTTGGAATTGTTTGAATGAGGGTTGACTAGGTTGACTTTGACTAGCAATGACCTTGGTAGGCTAACCTAGAAGCTAACCCTAGTTGTGTTTGGACTTGGTTAGGTCATGTAACCCTAGTTAGACTAGAGTTGACCCATGGTATGGTTATTTGACTTAAGTTAGATTTAAGTCATAAGCCATGACTTGTGATTAAACCTTAAATCAATAACTAGCCTTATGGCCCATAGGCCCACACCATGTAACCAAACCTCACCCTAATCAGCCCATGGCAGCCAACCTAGGGTTTCCCACCCTATTTAATGCCTCTTCCATTTGTTCTTGCCTCTTTTAATTATTTTTCTCTCAAGCTCTGAAGAAAGAGGTATAGCCATCTTCCCCAATCCATAACTTTCCCATTTTAGGTCCTTTTTAGCTCAAATCTTTTGCACTAGGTTCTAATCCATCCCTTCTTGCTGCTCATGGAGACTATTCTCAGGTTTGGTGCAATTTGGAGAGATTAGATAGCAAGGAGAAACCCCCCCTTTGGAGCTTTTTATTGAAGTTTCAACCTATAGGTAAACCTTCATAAACCTAATCAAATTTCGATTTCTTTGCATGAGTGCATAGCCTTAGGAGTCCCCTAGCTGCTAGCATAGGTTTGGTGTCGAGTGGTGTCCATTTCGTGTCCGTATCGGACACGTATCAGGTTGTATTGTTAAGTGTTTGTTGATATGCCACAAAGGATTTTTATTTGTTATTTTTGAAAAATGTTTGAACAAATTTGATGATTTATATGTGTACATTAGTTTGTAACTGGACTGAGTTGGTTTTCGAGCCGTGTCCGTGTCCAAACAGGACACGAACACGCTCGCAACACTCACGGGCAGTGCCCTGCTGCCCGTGTCCTGGTTTGCCTTGGACACGCCACTTCACCATACGAAATTTGACACGAGGACTCCCTACATGACTGACACAAGGCCTACAAAGTTTTGTAGGACCTCGTTGAATGGTTTGGGAGCAATCGAGCCCGTACTGATTCGTGCACTGTGCACACACGCAGAAATTCGCGTCCGATACGACCTTTTTACTCCTGACACGACTCACGTGGACACGATACAGACACATGTATACGACCCCCTAGTCTAGGCGTACACGTGTGCATACCCACGTGTTGTGTCGTATTCTACAGACACGTGCACGCGTGCACGACACTGTCTAGTGCACAGTGCTTGTGTCTGTGTTGTGTTTAGGCACGAATGTGTCCAGACTCTTGGACACGGAGACACCCATGACACTATCACATATGTGTTTGATGTTACCAACCTACTAAATTAATTATTAGTTGTTGATTTGATATTCAAAGTTGGATAAAAACCCTATTTCTGATACTCACTGTCCTTCTCATTTTCAGAATTTAATTTTGATTGTTTGGGAATTTAAGGACTTGGTTGTTGGTTTAATACTGAGATTACTGATTAAATAACTTATTTGGATCCTGAACATGTGTGTTAGCTGCTGTTGGTTGATTTTTACAGTTTGGATTTTGTTTTGCATTTCCAAAATGGGATGGACTGTTTGGAATTGACTGATACACTGTCAGTCATTTCCTGTGGACTCTAAATCTGAGACTTACACAATGTATGACACACATGACACATTTTGCTGAACACTTGGACACCTTGTTGACACTCACTATACACCACTCGACACTTGCAATCTCTCCTTGTTCACTGTATTCATTTCCAATCGATCGGATATCCACTTTGCTCACTGAAACCTGAACATGATGGTTCAGGTATCCAACATAGTTCATCACTAGATATTTCCTTGCATACTCCCACCTTGGCCAACCTCTCAAATGTCAAATTGCTAAATTCCTTGGGTAGACAAGTTGGTCACTACATTGCCTATGTTAATGTTTTCCCCATTCCTGTCATCATGTATCACATACACTGAATTCTTCCCATGTAAAGCACTGTTTCCCCTCTGCCTTTGACACATACCCTTCACTGTCAATATACTGATTTTTGACTGTATCCACACACATTGAATGATCATACACACACAATGGCATGACACATGGTTATTCATTAACCCTTCTATGCATTTGACACTGTTTTGACACTAAATACAATTGTTTGACACCTTGCATCACTCACGAATTCAGGGACACACATTCACTTGCTGTGCCTTACCTTACCTGTATAGCAAACCCCCTGTCCAGGCCTGAATGTTGCTGTGTGCCCAGGGTTCAGAGCTAGGTTCAGTCCCAGATTGTATATAAGGTTTTGTTGACAGGTTGTATTCAGTTCCTGAAGTTTCATATCTGATATGTTAGAGGAGAGGGGGTATCCTAGTAGCAGTCTACCTAGGAACTAGAGAGGTACCTCTGCACATAGCCATGTTAGCTGTGTACACAGATTGTAGGGGAGCAGGTTCAATAGATAGGATTAGTACTATATGGGTAGCTTAGTTATTGAGGTTTGTTAGTTCATTTAGGTTTTGGGGATAGATGTATAAATGTAAGTTAAGATGTCTTATTTGAT
Source organism: Iris pallida (assembly GCA_029216955.1). Taxonomy (NCBI): domain Eukaryota; kingdom Viridiplantae; phylum Streptophyta; class Magnoliopsida; order Asparagales; family Iridaceae; genus Iris; species Iris pallida. The sequence goes on from JANAVB010026997.1 coordinate 5,304,591, forward strand.
TTCATAATCATGTTCTTAGGATTTAGGATAAGTACTATATGGGTAGCTTAGTTATTTGAGGTTTGTTAGTTCATTTAGTTTTTGGGGTTAGATGTATGAATGTAAGTTTTAGATGTTTGATTAGACTTCATAATCTTGTTCTTAGGATTTACTAGGTAATGTAGGCACACATGTTAGTATTTTCCCACAATCAAATGCCTACCCTCATGTACACATACACATTGCACCATATCATGCCCACACACATACACATTGCCACCACCATATCCCTTCCTAACTCTCTATGTATACATATTGTGTAATGTATATATATAGACAATATATGTATAAATAGGTACCCTATATATTATAATATGTGTGTATTATATTAATTAGATATATGTGTTAATATGTGTTATGTAGAATGTGGTTGGTATATAGGTATGATAATGCCTAGGGGTGTATGCCTATGGCTCATTGCTTGTGTGTGGGTTGAGACCAGTATAGGTGTGCAGTTGGCTTGTATAGCCTAGATTTGATGTGTGCTTGCTAGAATAGCCTTGGTTAGGCTTAGTAAGACTTGTCTGGTGTTAGGTTGACCTAGTTTGACTAGTGTTGTTGACTGAAGTTGACCAAGTGTTGACTTTAGTCTAGTTTGACCTAGACAGCATGCAGATGCATTGTAGATTACATTTATCATCCCTTGTATACATCTTGACTTGTGTTGCTCTAACTACGAGTCAGGTACCTCATCTCGGACAGTACATTTACTTCAGACATTCAGATACGAGACGAGTACATTCTCTGATCTTTTTATAACTTGCTTAGAATTATATTCCTGCTCTAGTTTACCTTATTTTGGTGCTGTCACGATATTATCACGGATTGGTACTATATGGATCCCTACATTGAGATGTTATCCCCCTCGGGGGCATCGGATACATTGTGTCATGTGTTTCATGTACATCGTGTATTCCTCGCTCTCATGTTATTCATGTTTCTCATGTTTCTCATGCTCGTTCATGCTCGCTCGTGTACTCTCATGTGCTCTCATGAATCGATCGTGTTTTCCATGTATCTCATGTATAACCTATATTGTATGTGCACTCGTTTATGAGCTTTCATGTGAATTTCATGTGCACCCATTTATGGGCCCCCATGTGAACTTCATGTGCACTCATGTATGAGCTCTCATGTATATTTCATGTGCACCCTTTTATGGGCTTCATGTGAAAACCATGTACGTAACATAACTTGTTTGGATCCTTGCGTATTGATTGGGGTATGGGGGAGTATAAATAGTCACGTGAACAATTCCAGATTAGTATAGCCATGTGCACCTCTTTAGTATAGTCATGTGCAAATCCAGCCGTTCATATGTCGACTTTGTACTCTAAATCACTAGTCACTGGTAGCTCTCTACTTATAGTAGATATTTCTATTACAGTTCTCTTCCTGTTACATCATGTACTTTCTTTCAGTTTTATGTATCTCTCTTGCATGTTTATATTCTCTAACCTGTTATGATCTGCGTAAGATGTATTGTGCTCGCTTCCGTCCTGACTGAACCTGTTGAAAATTTTACAGAGGATGATGAGGAACCCTGCACCCCTTACTTTGGAGCTTGCCTAGATGACACTCGCGACCTGGACCCCTAGGGAGGTTCAGGCAGCTGCTGAGGACGAAACCTTGCTTAGTATAGATAGCCTAGACAGTTTTCCTTTCTGTTTAGTTGTTGTTCTTGATTCAGAGTTTGTATATTTTTAGAGATGATTGGGTTTGTTTATTCATTTCTGTTGTACCTCAGTTGAGGATTTCTCTTATCTATTTTATCGTGCTACATTCTGCCTTAGATCGTGATTGAGTTGTACCTCTGTATTGGCCTCCGTATGGAGAGTATTTCATGTTAGTTAGTTATAGTTCATGACCTAGAATATCGTTCTACCTTTCGACACTGCGGCGTAGGCTGGGCGCTGTTACGTACTCGTACCCTCACGGTGGGTGCGGGTCATGACATGGAGGATACATAGAACGACTCAGAGGTGATGAGGACATGGAAGTTCTATGTAGGGGGTGATTTGTTTTTGGTGGAAGTGAAACGACTCAGAGGTAATGAGGACATGGTCGTTTTGGTAATTTGTGGATCGATTACCCTTTTTGTGCACTGGAAGTGCGAGTGTTAGATCATGAGGGAGGATCTCTTCCAGGAAGAAAGTTCAGAGGTATGGTCGTACATGACTTACTATTTAAAAGAGTGACCGAAATGTGAGTTCAGAGGTACCAGCGGGTACATGACTCGATCTTGTGAAAGTATGAGTTCAGTGGCACCAGCGGGTACATGATTCGAAAATCTGGAGAATGGTGAGTGTGACTTCAGCGGTACCAGCGGGTACGTGACTCGAAAATCTAGAAAATTGTGAGGGTGAGTTCAGCGGTACCAGCAGGTACGTGACTCGATGATCTGAAGAATTGTGAGGGTGAGTTCAGCGGTACCAGTGGGTACGTGACTCGATGATCTGGAGAATGTCGTTTAGACATAATATTTCTTCAGGAACTTGCCATTGACGGGCAACATGAGCAAATCCCCATTCTATTTTACGAGGCGGTAAGCATCATTGGAGAATACAGCCTCAATGATAAATAGGCCTTCCCATTTTGGCTGGAACTTGCCGGCGATCTTGTGAGTCATGACCATCGGTCTTCGGACTGCCAGAACGAGATCGCCTACCTGGAATATTCTGATTTTAACCTTCTTGTTGAAGGCTCCAGAGATGCGTGCTTCGTATAGCTCTATTCTTTGCTGAGCCAGGAGACGCTTTTCATCTAAGGTCTCTAACTCTTGTAGTCGGCGTCGGTAGTTATCATCCGTCGTCAATTGATAAGTGAGGGTGACGCGGAGTGAGGGTATTTGAGTCTCCAATGGGAGAACTGCTTCACTCCCGTACACCAGGGAGAATGGTGTGTTCCTAGTAGCTGTTCGGACTGTAGTACGGTACGCCCATAAGCATTCACCGAGCTTCTCGTTCCAGTCGCGTTTGTTGGAAGAGACAAACTTCTTGACGAGTTTGATGATTGTTTTGTGGAATGCCTCTGCCAACCCGTTCGCTGCTAGGTTGTATGGTGTCGAAGCAAAATTCTGGATACGGTGCTTATCGAAAAACCGATAGAAGGCGTGGCTTGCAAACTACGGACCATTATCGTGGATGATCCTTCGGGGCAGTCCAAAGAGATAGATGACGTGATGCTTGAGGAAGCTGATCACGTTTGAAGTCTTTACTTCTGCAAGCGGGACAGCTTCCGCCCATTTGGAGAAGTAATCTGTGATTGCGAGTATGAAGCGATGTCCTCGGGAGGAAGGTGGAGTAATCGGACCGATGATATCCATCCCCCATGCTTCGAAGGGCCAGGATGCCACTGTCGGATGTAGAAATTCGGGTGGCTGGTGAATGAAGTCTGTGTGGACTTGGCAGGCTTTGCATTTTCTTGCATAGTCTATCGCATCCGCTACCATCGTGGGCCAGTAGTAGCCCATCCGGCGGAGACGATCTTGTAATTTAGGGCCAGGCTGATGGGCCCCGCAGATACCGTCATAAGCTTCTCGCACGGCTTCTTTGGCTTTCGTGTTTGACAGACACCGAAGCAATAATCCATCATAGGATCGACAATACAGTATTTTTGTCTCTGTATCGTAGAAGAATCTGAGAGAGCGTCTTCTGATGGAAGTGGCTTCCTTTGGGTTCTCAGGCAGGATGTCGTAGACGACGAAGTCGATGAATGGTTGTCTCCAATCGGGGGTATCATCAATCGCCTGAGCGGAATAACTTGCCACGAATTGAACGTTGTTCTTAGGGCATACCAGTTCGTGGCCTATCACATCTACCGATTGGTGAGTATGATTTGGCACTGCTAGGGAAGCGGCCAGGCCTGCTAAGGCATCGGCTTCGATATTTTGGAGTCTGGGAACATGTTTGATGAAGAATCCCTCGAACGATGAGATGGTGTTGATTGCTATTTGGTGGTAGGGGATCATGTCTTCGTGGCGAACTTCGTATGAGCCCCGAATCTGATTGACGATTAACTGAAAATCGCCGTATACTTCAAGATATTCTACCGCCAGCTCCTTTACAAGTTGGAGGCCAATGACCAGAGCATTGTACTCGGCCACATTGTTAGAGCAAGGTTCCGTGAGGGAGTAAGCACGGTTAATCACCAATCCGGAAGGGGAGACTAGCACCACCCCAACTCCGACGATGATGTTGCCCTTGGGTCCAGTTCTCGAAGCACCGTCGAAGAACATTCGCCATATATCATCGTGAGCGGTTGTATGCGAGTCGGCGACCTCATCTGGGATTTCTTCATATATCCTGGATGATTCTGAGCCCGGGTGGGCTGCCAAAAATTCTGCCAGGGCTTGACCTTTGACAGCCTTTTGTGGGACGAAGATCATATGATAGAGGGACATCAATATTGCCCATGTAGCGAGGTGAGAGCTGAGTACCCCTGGTTTAGTCATGAGGACCCTGAGAGGGTTGACTCGTGAGATCATATGTATTGTTTGTCCAGTGACATAGTGCCGCGTCTTCTGAATGGCGAACACCAGGGCAAGGCATTCCTTCTCCACAGCGGTGTATCGGTGCTCTGGCCCAATCATCATTCGACTGAGGTAATATATGGCTTGCTCATAGCCTGCATCATTGTTTTGTGCCAGCAGAGCTCCGAGGGAATGCTCCATTGCTCGTACGTAGAGCAGGAATAGTTTTCCAGCAACCGGGGCCACCAGGACTGGAGGGTTTGACAAATATTCTTTTATGCTGTCGAAGGCCCGCTGACATTCTTCGTCCCATATGAACGAGACGTCTTTCTTCATGAGGTAGGTGAATGGTTGACATCGCCCGGAGAGGTTAAAAATGAACCTCCTGATGTAAGCTAGCCTCCCTTGAAGGCCTCTGAGTTCGCAGAGATTTCTCGGGGGACCCATCTCCATAATTGCCTTTGTCTTCTCAGGGTTTACATGGATACCCTGGACGGTGATGATGAAACCCAAGAACTTTCTGCTGGATACGTCCAGGAAGGACTTCGTAGGGTTCATTTTCAAATTGTGCGCTTGCATCAGGTCGAATACCGTCCTCAGATCCTGTAGATGGTCTCCCTTATAACGACTCTTGACGGCGATGTCATCAACATAGCACTCCACCGTCTTGCGTAAGTGGTCTCTGAAGATGATACTCATGGCTCTTTAATATGTGGCGCCAGCATTCATCAAACCGAAAGGCATGACTGTGTAGCAGTATGTGCCAATCGGTGTTCGAAATGACGTATGCTTTTCGTCGTCCGGAGACATCTTAATTTGGTTGTACCCCGAGAAGCCATCCATGAATGACATACGTTCAAAGCCGTAGGTATTGTCAATCATGATGTCCGTAATAGAAAGAGGGAATTCATCTTTAGGGCATGCCTCATTCAGATTGTGGAAGTCGATGCAGATTCGAATCTTTCTATTCTTCTTGAGGACTGGTACTATGTTGGCGACCTAATCCGGATGTTGTTCCTCACGAATGAAGCCGCTGGCTATCAGTTTGTTGACTTTGACTTCGATTGTGTCCATGATGCCTGGGCGGAAGCGTCGCTGTTGTTGCTTGACTGGCTTTGCATCCGACCAGATGTTGAGTTTATGAAGAGCAATATCGGGATTTAACCCTGGTATGTCTTCATAGCTTCAGGCGAACACATCGATATATTCTTTGACAAGTTCCAGTAGCGATTCTCGCTCTTCGTCTGTTAGGCTTTTACTGACGAAGATCGGTCTTGGAGAAGATTCACTGCCGAGATCTACTTGTATGACCTCATTTTCAGTAGAAGGTTCTCTCTGTTTGAACCGCTTTTCCTATTGTGCATCCAGCTGTTGGACCCACGGCTCTAGCTCGAAGATTTTAGGGATGTCTTCATCTTCTTCATAAGCATCGGCGAATGCCATGTTGACTGATAAGACTTGTCTGAACACATCTCCGATGCTGGTATCTGAGTCAGAAGTTGGTGACCCAGTCGATTGTGACTGCCAGTCACAATCTTTATCTGAACTCTCAGGGGTCATCGTGGGTGTTACATACCCTAATCCACACCGAGTCTTGCTATAGTAGTCCCGTAGTTTGCCTGCCGGGATCGGTGGCTTCAAAGGTAATCGTCGTTCAGTACTGTAGTTCAAGCCTGGCGTCATTTCCAGATCATATCCCCGTTTTTGCATGAGATATTTGGATTGGGGGCTATAAAGATACAGAGGCAGTCTCCCGGCATCTGATCCAAGGTCGACTTCTTCTATGGTGAAGGGGTACGGATCGTCCTTCCGGCCGAAGATGATTGGATGGTCCCCTCCCTCGATTATGCGGTAAGTGTCTTCCGCTGGAATAAGCTGGATTGCGGTGTGCACATTTGTCACCTGTGTGTGGAGGTGAGTGCCTATACCGTGTTCCATAGCATACATCGTACAAAGCTTATTAAGCTCGAGGTAGTTCAAAGATAACCCTTTATTGATGAAGTAAGGTATCTTTTCTAGGGGGATTTCATCATCTGCGGAGGGAACATCAGTGTGGACAGCCACATACTTGGCTAGCTCCAGTTCCTCTTCGGCTACCCCCTGTATAAATGAAGATTGAGAGGACGACCTGGACAGCTTGATCGTCAGGGGTTCATCTGGTGGAGCAGAACGTGGAGTTGTTGGCAGGCTGGCGACCCCCAGTTTGGTGCTCGATGTTAGGCGGGGAGTGGTTGGCTCGCTAGAAGTTCCAGGCCTTGCATCGGAATGACGACCCTTCTTGGGGAGGCGTATCGTCATTGGCTTGTCGGAAGGATTGGGCTTCTCTGTTTGCGGCTGGCCGACTCTCGACAGCCTGATTGTCAGTGGCTTCGTTGAGGGTCTTGGCATTTGGCCAGACCTTGGCAGCCGGATTATCATCTGCTCTTCCTGTGCCGAGAGGCTGATTGCGTTCTTACGCAGAGTGGCGGTAAGGGGTACAGACTTGCCAGGTTTACGAGCTTGAAGGTAGATCGTCAGAGGTTCTTCTGATCCTGTGGCTGTCTCGGTACGAGCTTGCACATCTCCTTCATCAAGGTGCCTCTTCGACTGTTCATAGAGACAGGAGTCTGAGTAGTAGGATTCGACCCCTTTGAAGGGATCGATATCAGTAAATTTCGTCCTCACGAAACCGTGTTTGTCGACATATTTGAAGCACTGGTGCAGCGTGGAAGGCACGATCATATAATCGTGTATCCACGGGCGCCCCAAGAGGATATTGTAAGAAGTATCTGCATCTATGACGTAGCAGGTGACTTCTGATTGGAGATCGCTAATCTGACACTTCAGACGAATCTTCCCAATTGGGTAGCTCCTGCCCGAATTGAAACCGCTGATGGCGGTACTTGTAGGCGTCAGACGATGCATTGGGATACGGAGATGATGTAACAGACCCTTCGGGATGATGTTTATGGAAGAGCCAGGATCAATGTGCATTCGATCCACCTTTACGTCGTCGATGTATCTAGTGTAGTATAGTGGGCGATCGTACAGATTGGTTTTGATGAACATGTCCTGCAGAGTGAAGACGATGTTGGGCATTGCTCCCGTGCAGGCACTGTCTTGGAGATCTGCAGGCGGGTTTTCTCCCGTGAGGTTGACCTGAGCAAGGTATGCGTCGGCATTTTGGAGTGCATCGCTCAAAGCCGTACGAACATCCTTGGAGAGTCTCAGAAGCTCGTATAATGACAACTTGGCCGGTGTGTTGGCCAATTGTGCTAAGATGTCGAAGTTGTAGGGCTTCTCCAGCCCCTGTGATGCCTCTTTTCGGAGGGATTTATCAAAGCGAGTCTCCCTCGGCCTAGGCTTGTCGGTCGTCGGAGGCTGAGCCGATCCCGGAGCATCAGTTATAGCGGGCTGACAATCTTCAGCCGAATTGTCAGCCACAGGTTGGGATTGTGCCCCAGATCGTGTGACGACGGCTGTAGCTTCTTCGATGTCTGCCGAGATTGTGCGGCAGGTCCTAACTTTTCCATTTTTCTTCTTGCAGGTGGAAGATGATATGGGCCGAGTCACTTCTGATACCAAGTCTGGATGGATCCACATGACCTCCCCTCGTGATGTGGTGAGGGGTACTAGACCAGCAGCCTGATCTCGAGGAGGTGGAAGATTAGCAATCTCCATTATCGCCAGAGGGATGGGGACCACGCCGTCTTGAGTTTTTATCGGAGGGAAGCTGCTGAATTGTACTGACACCATATTGGCTGCCACCGTTACCTCTTCAAAATCGATGGCCAGTGCGTTCGAATCGATGAGATTTTGGATGTACGGTTTTAGTTGGTAGCAGTCGTGTGTGGCATGGTGGACATAGCGATGGTAATGGAAGTACTTTGGGTTCTCCATATCTGCTTGCCGCAGTTCCCGTCTTGGTGGAGGAAGCTGAATTCTGTCTCCTTGTATGAACATGTCCAAGATGGGCTTGACGTGACCGTCTTCGAAGGAGTAAGTAATTTACGGCCATTGTTTGTCTGCCGGCTTTGGCTCAGGTTTCAGTGCGGTGTCGGCCACCATAGCCTGCTTACCCCTGCTGTCCCGGCTGTTGGAGGGGCTACCCCCATTGTCGTTGTTTGGACGCTTGCCCTTATTCTCTCCGTCCGAGATGTGCAGTCCCAATTGGCGGGCTTTCTTTAATCGTTCTTCGGCGCTTGTGGCACTGATGATGAACGTCTTCCAATCCTTGAATTGACTTTCGCCCATCCAGAGACTGATTGTTAGGAGCAATCTCTTTTGGCAAATTTCAATCAAGGAGGAATTCAGATTTCCAGATGGCAGCTTCATTGCGGTTTGGCAAAACCGCTCGATATAGTTTCTTGTTAGCTCTTTCTCCCCTTGGACGACGTCCATGAGGGTGGACATTGTGATGTCCTGCCCTACTTCGTAGAATCTCTCCAAGAACATGCGCTTGAAACCGACGAAGGAGTGGATGCAGTTGTCTGGCAGGTTACGGTACCAGTCGAAGGCGACCCCTTCCAATGCCTCGATGAATAATCGTGTGAGAATAGCATCGTCATGGGACAGATGGTCGGTGGTGACCTCGAAGTCAGTAATGTACCGACTTGCTGAGGTTTTGCCATCATAAGGATTGATATTGAACGGCTTATATCTTGGTAGGAATGGAACGTCCCTCCAGGCAGCAGGGTACGGTTGCCGTATTCTGAGGTCTTGAGAGTTTTCTTGAGCGTGAAACATGGCTCGGAGCTCCTGGACCTCTCTTCTCGCTTCGCGGGCCTCGTCCACGGCGGTGGGGGCCGTTGTTTCAGGAGGATCGTTGCCCGGGTTTGGTGCCGTCGAATTCGAGTCTGCATTGACCGCGAGGCCCGCGCTTATTTGGCCAGCGTCCCTCCTTGCAGAGTTGGAAGGGCCACTTTAATCCCGTCTACATACTTGACTAAAGCAAGCAATATGGCTTCGAGACTGTCGATGCGTTGGCGATCACTGGAACCTCCTTGGCTGTTGTCTGTCATGAATACCGTCTTCACATGAGGAGAGATAGACAGAGCGGTGGAGGAAGCGCCCTTCGAATCGTACCCCTGTAGTGAGAAGTCATCGGGGTATGTGGGTATGTTCTCTTCTGGTTCAGACTCAGAAGGAATAATACCCCCAGTCTCCAAGTTCGTCTCATCTTAGAAATTGTGGACGTTCTCGGGGACGTCAGGGTTTGCTGAATTTGATGGAAGAGTTGCCTCCTCTGACTCATCTTCTTGGAACATTGGATTGTTAAGAAGGCTCGGAGGGGTGCTACCCCCAGTCCCAGCAACCCTCTACGTTGTGGACGACGAATCTCCCACTGTAGCAGATTTTGTCTTAGAGCGAGTACCTTGGAAAACTCCGGTGGTGGGCACCCGCTTAGATGACAGTCTTTTAGTCGAAGTGGTTGAAATCTTCGGGCTGGGAACATTTGTCTTCTTTTCTCTTCCATCAGCGGGGACTTTCCGAGCAGAGTTGCAGGAGACGATGGGAAGTACCTCGTCTTCTGAAGATGGCTGTTGCAGTCTCTGAAAGACGGACTGCCGGTCTTCTCGTACCGTCGCATTATTGCAGCAGCAATTGACGATGACTTGGGTGCAGTGACGTCCGTGGGAGGACTTTTTGCACCCTGATGTATCTTCTCTTTCCTTGCGTTTGTGGAGGACGGCCTCACGCAAGTTAAATGGGTCTGGATCGACCATGTTTGCTCCCTAGATTTTGGGAGACTTTTGTGAACCTCTCTGTCCGTTTGACGCCGGGGGCTGGACTCGAGTGGTTCTGTACATCTTTCCATCTGAGGCCCGCATAACGGTATGCGGGACGCTTAGATGATCAAAGACAGGATCAGTGGACCGAGCGTGCCAAGCTCGCGCTGCCCTAGACTTCTTCGCTCTAGTGCGTAAAGGCACATAGTAGGAAGAGTCTAGGTGATGCTGGAGAGAGTCAGACATACCTTCTTGGGAGCACAAGAGATCAGGACCATAAGACAGGCGATCGAAGATAGATCCGTGCGGGGTAGGCGTCATGCCGCCATCCTCAACAATCTTCATACGGCTGGCAGACGTAGCCGCATAGGCTTTCTTCATGCGGCTGGGAGTCTCAGCCGCATGAGTCTTCTTTATGCGGCTGGATGATCTGGCCGCATGGATTTTCTTCATGCGGCTGGTAGATCCACCCGTATGAGCCTCCTGCATGTGGTTGGCAGATTTGGCCACAGGAGTGCTTGGCTTCTTCTCGGGGCACATAGAGTCGCTCTTTGTCCCTGCAAGTCCAGCATCGTAGTGCTTTCCTCTGCCGGACTTGGGGACAGCAGAGTTCTCTACGGCTTGAAGTGGAGCCGTATGAGAATCGCCTTCGCCGTCTTGGGTCGCAGAGAGTACCCCGTCCAGAGCTTGTGGAGGAGCAAATGATTTTGGCCTCCACTCGCAGCGAGCTTTCTTTGTACGGGTTCGCTTCTGGATCGGGCCGGCACTTCCTTCAGAGAGCATCTCTTCAAATGCCTGTTGGTCGAAACGGACGACCATCTTCTGTTGCATTGAGCCAAGCTTGGCTACATCCGATTGCGTCACCAACTCCTCAGCCGTGGAGAAGTTTGTCCCCAGCAGAGTCGCCATCGTGTTTGACATAAAATATAAAAGAGCAGAATAATTATCGGAGGACTGGACTTTTACTTCACGTTACAAACTCGCTTGTACAAAGAAAGCCTAGGGACGAAATCCTAGGTACAGTAGTCTAAGTACAATTGTTTATTTTAGATTCTGGGGGGGTGACGATAGAGGCTCAGAAAAGCTACGACAGCTCTGCCTTACTCCTTGGACGATCGGTATGCAGCCTTGGCACCAGAAGATTGCTTGGCGTTGAAGAAATGCTCTTTTTGCTCTCTCTCTGCTTTTCTCTCTCTAAATATGTGGTGCTCTCTCTGATCTCAAAAAGTCCTCTCTTTGCAAGGGAATGGCACCTTGCTATTTATAAGGAAGGAATGCAATCATTAGGGTTTGCAATGATTGCCCCTTAGAGTGGCGGCGGCCTATTGATTGATCAATTTGGGCCATTAATCTTGAGTGTGATGAATCTGGGCCATTTAGTGTAGATTGTACCAAATCCTATCAGTAATTAATGCTGATTGGAAAAAATCTTCGTGATGATGATTTGCTGATGTCTGCGAATCTGAATGAATAAGTTTAATTCATTCTCCTGCCACGTGTCCCAGATTATTGGGACCCAATCTTTGATTGTAGTAAATCTGGGAAATTGATTGGCTTTATGACACGTATCCCGGGAGTCACTGAGCCACATAAGGATTGAGCCGCATAAGGGTTGAGCCGCATAAGCCTGGCCACGTATCAGGGCTACCTGGGGAGTGGCCTCCGAATCTTCGAACCATATGATAATCTGGACCATACAATGGGTAGTGAGCCGCATGTAGATGATCTTTGTGAGCCACATAGGGCTGCGTCTGCTTGAGCCGCATAGGGCTGTTTCGATATGGGCCACATAGGACAACTTCAGCCTGAGCCGCATAGGGGGTCTCCGCTTGAGCCGCATATGGCTGTCCACGTGTCTAGGCTGCGTGGTGTTTTCTGGATCTCGGAGGGGTTGTGTCAGAGATTTTCTTTGATTTCCTAGGATTCTGTCATTATGACAGAGTCATAATTGCCTCTTTTATGTCAGGCCTGTCGTTTCGTCAGAGTGGTCAGCCGTCAAAGCAATTAATGTAGTATAGGACGAAGGGGAGAACTGTTTGCAAGCCACGTGTCTTCTTTTCTGAGTCGCATGGAGGTCCCAAAGCCGCATAGACTCGTTGAGCCGCATGGGTTTTCTGAGCCGCATGGGCTTTCTGAACCGCATGGGATTTCCTGGCCGCATGGCTCTTTCTTTATTATTTTCTATGCTTCTACATTCCTCTTATTTGAGAGCATTTGTTACTCTTTAGCATACTATCGACGATATTATTTGTTGCCAAAAAAACTTGTTTTGACGCGGTTTATGTTCGATTTTCCAGATCACGCTTGCTGGACCAGGTGAACCAGCACCAATTGGAACCTGATTTGTTGTTCATATAAAGTTGATCGTAATGCTTTTTCTGTAAATATGTATTGTTAGTGTGCATCTTGTGAGAGGAAGATACGTGTATTGCTGGAAGTTTGATTCTTGTGACAAACATTAAGGCAATTTTTTTTTTCTTTTTTGTTGTTGATTTTCCATCACATCAGGTTGTAACAATTTTTCTTTAGTTTCAGTTTGATTGGAATCCTATTTTTCCTGGTCCATTTCTGATTCCACGTATGCTAAATTCACTGGAAAAATATTTCTCTTTTTTCTAATCGGTTGAGCCTTCCTCAATAAAAAAATGTAACTAACATTTCGATTTACTGTATTATTTTCTCATATTCCATTTGTGCACTGCAAACTCAATTACTGGAAAAGATTAAACCTCTAGATGAACAAGTGAAGCATTTCTCAGATTGCTATATACTTTTAATCGCTGGAATCAAAACAGAAAAAAGCCCATTTCCTTACTAAACGGTGGAGTCGTCATCAAAAGGGGGGGAGTAGATACCTAGATGGGGTTTGTGATCCAGTGTCGATACCGACGTGTCTCCGTGCCGAGGACAACCCCGACCGGATCCCGAGCCCACGCCTTCCCTAGCCCTCCTCCGACTCCGCTTCCTGTTCTCGACCGAGCGTCGTCCCGCTCATCATGAGCACCGACCTCCCCGATCTTCTGAACCCGAAGCCACAACGCCTGGACGACCTCGACCCACCACATCGTTTCCGCCGCCGTCGCTTCCGTCGACGAGCGAGGGGTTGGGAGCTTAGGGCTTAGGGTTCATGGGAGAAGGTGTTAGGGGCTTAGGGCTTAGAGTGAGACCTAGAGCTAGGGTTTAGAGTGAGACCTAGAGTTAGGGTTTGTGGGAGATTGAAAGGAGGAGATGGGAAATTTTAGGGTTTGGGGAGAGGAGGGAAGAGGGGGCAGAAGGAGAGCAAGGAGAATGAGAGTTCTTCTGAGTAAAATCGGAGGGGGGATGGAATATATTACAGAAAGTTTATTACAAGTTTGCCACCGCTCTAAACTATTAATAACGCTTTGTTTTATAAACGTTATAAAAAGCCCAGAATTAGCCCAAACCGTCATAGAAAAAAGGTAATTTTCAACTTGATAACGCTTATGTATCAGCCGTCATTAAAACTCCTTGTCGAGCATCATTAAAAGGGTTTTTTGTTGTAGTATGAGATTTGGCAAATGGATGTCAAGACAGCTTTCCTTAATGGAAGTCTTGAGGAAGACATCTATATGAAGCAACCAGACGGGTTCATTAAAAAGGGCCAAGAACATCTTGGAACATATGTTTTGATCAGGTGATAAAATTCTATAGATTTGATCAATGTTAGGATGAATCATGTGTATACAGAAAGTGTGACCGAAATGTGGTGGTGTTCCTAGTACTTTATGTGGATGACATCGTGCTTATTGGAAATAATGTGAAGGTGTTATCTGTTGTAAGGGTATGGTTATCCAAACAGTTTGATATGGAGGACTTGGGAGATGTAGGTCACATCCTTGGATCAAAGTTCTACGAGATCATAAGAAAAGGTTGTTGGGCTTATCCCAAGCTTCCTATATTGATACTGTACTAACTCGTTTTGGTATACAAAATTTTAAGAAAGGTTTCTTACCTTTTAGACATGGAATTACTCCATCAAAGGAGCAGTATCCGAGGACACCTAAAGAGATAGAGAACATGAAAGCAATTCTTTATGCTTCAGCAGTAGGAAGCTTAATGTATGCAATGCTATGCACGAGACCAGACATCTGCTTTGCCGTAGGCATGGTCAGCAGATATCAGTCTAACCCAGGATAAGAGCACTGGACTGCCGTAAATGATAATTTGAAGTACATAAAAATGACTAAAGAGTATATGCTAGTTTACCAGACATATAGTTTAGTTCCCTTGGGGTATACAGACTCAGATTTTCAGTCAGGTAGGGATTCCAGGAAATCTACCTTAGGTTATTTATTTACTTTGGGATATGGAGCCGTTGTGTGGAAGAGTATCAAGCAAAAATGTATTGCTGATTCCACCATAGAAGCTGAGTATGTGGCAGCCTCTGAGGCAGCCAAAGAAGCGATTTGGCTCAAAAAAATTCTGTTAGACTTGGATGTGGTACCTAGTTTCCCTAAGTCTATTACACTTTATTGTGATAATAGTAGTGCAGTTGCAAACTCGAAGGAACCACGAGCCCATAAGATAGGTAAACACATTGAGCGCAAGTACCACCTGATACGAGATTTCGTAAAGAAAGGAAAAGTTGCTGTGATCAAGATAGCATCAGCCGACAACCTAGCTGATCCCTTTACAAAGAGCTTACCAGCTAAAGCTTTTTGATAGTCATGTTGAGGGAATGAGAGTCAGATGTGTAGTAGCATGAATTTAAGTATAAGTGGGATATTTGTAACAGTATACTAAAAATTAATGCTTTAAGTATAATGGGGAGATTGTTAGGGTTATATACTAAAAGCTTCACTTTTGTAGTAACCTTATTTCCTTAAATTTTGAATAAAAATCTTATGGACAAATGTTTGGATATTATATTTATTGCAAGTGTTAATACAAATGTCTGATATTCTATATTGTAGATAATATGGTGTGTGGTGTCACACAGAAGATCATATTATCAGTTCCCTATAGAATATATAAATAGTTCACAACCTAGATGGACTTGGAAAATCTATTGAAAAGGTTGTAGTATAATCTGGTATTAGTCTATCTTGACTATAGGTTTACACTAGTATACTTTGTGTGTATTGAACATGACCACTTGAGGTTATTCTCTTTGTACTGACTACATAAGAGAACAAACATCTCTGTTATTATGGATGCTTGTGCTCTTAATCCGGATATAATAACAGACATGTATATGCAGTGTGTATTACTTTGACTCATGAAAGAGTGAGATTCATTATGGGTCAACAACCTCTATGAATTGGGTAATAATATTGTATGTATGATGAGCTGTTGATTATAAATGGAATCCATGTCCAGATACATTGTGTTGATGAGGTCCTCTTAAGGAGCTCATAAGGTTGTCATGTAAACCCTGCAGGTGGATTATATCCTACATGACAAATAAAGTTGAGCGGTACTACTTAAGGATAAAAGATGTCGAATCAATATAGTTGTCAGTAACTTAATTTGATCAACGGACATTCGACATCTTAATATGGGGAGCCAAACGAGCATATAATAAAAGGAGCCCATTAACATAATTTGGAATTAGGGAGGTAGTGCAACAATAGCTCATTAGTGGACCGAGCTATTGTTAATAGGCCTGGATTGTGTGTTCGGGCTGAACATGGGATATCTAGATCCGTTAGGAGGCCTAACCCTAATTTCTTCTCATGGTCCCTGCTGTAGCCTATATATATCCTCTATTCTCTGGCCGCCAAATTACTGATCAGAAATCTGAAACTTTTTCTAAATTCATGATTCATGTAAGGAGAGAAAGAGAGGGCTGCCAATGAGAAGAAAATGTTGGAAGATCGTCGTCCACACGACGTCCAACTCGAGGAAGGAATACATGCAGAAGATCTTAGGGTCGTCTGCTCGAAATTTCCAGGAACTACTTGTCTTCTTGCCACCGCAGGTGTAATTCGTGAACCCTAGTTTCCACCTATGAAGGATTAGAACATGTATTAAATCTGTTTAACTTTCTATCGATCAATACACACACCAAAGTAAGGGTCCCGGGAATCCCCAGTTCCATCACATATCATGTAGTAAGTAACTACCGCATTGAAAATTAATGCATCTAATTTTTTCTTCTAAAAATTACCTTTAAAAAAATACTAGTTTTTTTTACAACAACATAATTTCTTTATAGATTAAGAGAATTTCTTTTAAAAAATACTCTAGTCAGTAATTAGATTATTATCTCTACTATTGTAATGCGGCTTGGAAACCGTTCAAAATAAGCCATATTAGTTGTTTATAAATTATCAACCAATTAATTAAAATATCTTGCACGAGATAAAAATTCAAAAACCAACTTTCTCTTTTATCTTCCACACAAAACTCTTCATTCACATGTATCATCTCTTTTATTCAAACTAATAATATGCACGTGCATTACCTACAAAAAATATATTAAATAAATAAATAAATATGAGTTTATTATAAAAAAATTATGATTCATAGATATTGAACTCAAATAGAAAAACGAAGAAAATACCTCACACTTTAACCACTTGAGTTAGAATTGTTTAGTTATAAATAGATCATATTAGATAGTTAAGTGCTTAGTTAAGTTTAGTTAGTTATTTAGTTATCTTTTATTATTATTCTTAATTAATTTAAATGTTGATGATATACATACGGCTTGAACGGCCCATTTTTTAATCGTTTTTAAGCCGCATTATAGTATAGACTAGTAAATGCATGTACTTTGCACATATAATAATATATAACTTTTTTTTGACTAAGGATCTGATTCTAATATGTGAATATTATCAAATATATTTTCTAATTCATGTGGTTAAGGTGTGAGGTATTTTTCTTGTTTGGTTGAGTTCAATTTTCCATGTTGACAAATTTAAACTTTTTTAACAATTTTTTACACAATTTAATTTTTTTAAAATAAAATGGACTGTGATATATACGGCTTAGATGGCTCAAAAGTGAGCCGTTTTGAAGCCTCATTATATAGTAGAAGATATATACATAACAAATTATAATTAAAATATAAATGAATCTATAAAAAATTATAATTAAACCATAAACATACGTATAGCAAATTTTACTTTAAATATATTTAAAAGGTGATGTTATTGACACTCCTAAAATATCATCCTGTACTCCTTTTTAATTTTCTATCATTCAAATTCTAAATCTATTCATGCATTAATATTATTTGCACTCCTAAAATATCATTTTGCACTCCTCCTCCATACATGTACAAATTAATATCAAATTTAATGCATGGGTAGATTTGAAATTTATATGACAGAAAATTAAAGAGGGGTGTCGTATAATATTTTAGGAGTGTCACTAACAGCACCCTATAATTGCATGATTATAGGATTTGAAATTTAGGTGAGTATAGTTCATGTCTTGTTTCTATACATGTAGGAGTGTCAGTAATAGCACCCTACATTTTAGGATTTAAAATTCAAGCGAGTACAGTTCATATCTTATTTCCAGTATTGTTAATTACTATAATTGTATGATTAGTGATACATATTTGATTCTTAACACGTTCAGCACACATGTTAGTATCATATGGATTTTAATCATGATGTTATATTTTATTTTATCGTGTTTCATGATTTATTGTCATGACTAATCCATGTGTAGTAGTCGGGTGGGAAAGTACGTACTGAGTAGATATGTGATCAACCCCGTTGACCGTGTTTTATTTCATGCAATGTAGACCGTGTAGCCCGTATTTTATTTCATATAATGTAGACCGTGTAGCCAGTGTTTTATTTCATGCAATGTAGACCGTGTAGCCAGTGTTTTATTTCATGTAATATAGACCGTGTAGCCCGTGTGGTGTAGTGGACAAGCCTGATCACATATCGAACAATGTGCTTTAAAATTAAGTAGATGGTTATGTTTCTTTGTTCCATGTTATACTTGTCCCTGTAGTCTCACCATATTTTTGTGCCATGTTTATAATTTATTTCTGTCATCATGTATGTCATTTCTATTCACTATTTTTATAGTCATTATTATATATTTGGAACTGCATGATTGGATTATACTCGTTCCATTCCTGACTGAAAACCATATTTTTCATATTAGTCGTGGCTATCCTTTTGCATCAGATTCTTGGGAGACATGGGTATATGCTGAGGTCAACCTTAGAAGGCTAGTTAGATTATTGAGTAGTTATTTCAACATTGTGGGACATTGTACTTGTAATCAAATGTAAACATTTGGATATTGTAAATTTTATTTAGTTTTTGTGAATGAGCATTATGTGATTTTGAGCATTGTGTCTAGGCAAAATTCTACCGTCGATACTGCGGTGTAGGCTGGCTTGGACACGCACTCATATCCCGAAAAATGGGTACGGATCGTGACAAGTTTTTTTAGGGGCCCATACAGGTCAGTTTTTACAAATTATGCTAACTCGTGGTAGTACCTATGTTAGTCGTACTACTACAAGCCTGCGAATAGGAAATGCTCATTCACAATTAGGAATAATTTGATTTTAAGAGAATGACTAGGACTAGGAGTCCCTTATTCAATTTGACTGTCGGGTAGTTAAGATTGCTATATAGGCCATGTGATTTAGCCAAGGATTTATTGAATTCTAACCCTATTAGCTAACTTAGGGAATTTTCATAGAATGATATACCATTGTATTTGATATGATAGTATGACCTAAGGTGGGTAGACTATCCAATCTGTAACTTAGAATTCAAACCCTAACCTTGATAGATTGTTCAAATTACCTTTTCTTCCCTCTCTAAATATTATCACCATTACTCATATCAATTAGTCATTTTTCGTTGGGCATAAGTAATTGTCTTTCCCAATTTTTGTCCATTGTGTTTGAGCCTAACATGATCGAACTATCCATATATTTATTCAGCATTAGTTCTTAAAAATTCAAGACATATGTTTCCCCTCGATCTTTGAATATTAGAGAAATAGAAAATAAATTTATATTTCCCTACTCATTTTCTTCCTAATCAATCGTTTGATTTTCAAAATTGATAATTTTACTTCAAGGACTGATATTTACTTTTTTTTCCTAATCATGATCCACTAGTTGAATTTGTAAAAACTCCTTTGAAATTCTTAGGGATATAGTTGAAATAATTTTGATGACTTACAATGGCAAGACAGAAGCGCACTGTCGCCATTTACTTGACTTATGGAGACTGTGGGTTCACGACAGCCAACAACGTACTGGTGAGGCATGACCCCTAAGTTGGAATAATTTCAGGTATGCGTGGGTTGTCGAATATTATTAAAACTATGTCTTGGTTGTCCTATTTAATCTTTTAATTATTATGTCAAGATTGGATAGAGTCGAAAGAGTATTCGATATTGTATCCTTACTGGAGTCGTAAAACCAAGGGTTTACTACAGCCAGATGTACACTGGCGAGGCATAAATTCTCGGTAAAATGACTTCATATATACATACAATTTTTGAGTATTGTAGGGACTACGTCCTTTTGGCACATGACTACTAATTTTTATTGTTTGCAATTTCATGCACGCTCACTTGAATTTGAGTTATTCCTTATCCTTTTCTTTCTTGAACCTTTCTTTTTTATCTTTTATTTTTATATCGTTATTAGATTTCTTAGTATCCTACCTTTCTATCATACAAGATTCATAATCATACCTATATTATGATTCTATGATCATCCTTAGTGACTTTTGATTGCAACTAAACTATTTTTTGATTATATTTCGATCATGTCAATTTGTATATTTTTATAGATTTGATTCTGTAATCGTACCTAGATAATTTTGCTTAAATAGTTAATCGAGGTAATCGTGCCAAACAAATTTGAATTTTGATCGTTCTTAAACGACTGTAATCGTGACTAAACTATTGGACTATAATCAAAATCGTGCCTATACTTTAACTCAATTATTGCTAATATTTCTATTTCACTATGATCATGACTATTTTTGTTCATGCTCGTGGAAACTTTTTTCAAAATTTTGATCATGCTTGGATGACTTGCATGATTAACCTTGATCATGACTACATCTTAGATGTATCAAAGTGATTTTAACCATGTTTAGACTGTGTGTAAATTTTGACCATGCATATATAATTCCAACAGTAGTTAATCGTGCCTAAAAACTTTTTCTTGTTTAACTAATCCTATTTTGACTATATCCTTGATGTGACTAGACCCTTTTGACTATACCTTAATCGTGCCATATGGTATCTTTCTTAAGGTTCGATTCTATTCACGATCTAATTCATTTTGATCATTAATCATATCATTTCTTGATTATGTTCTTAATCGTGCCTAATCGCATCCTTAAAAATTCGAGAACGAATTTATTTCTAAGGTGGGTAGATTTGTAACTCCTCTTCCCGATTTTTTTTAATTTTATTCTATATATATTTTTGAGATTGTGTTTTGGAAACGAGTTCTCTTTGAAACCTGTATGTATTATTTTTGCATTTCTAAAAGACTATTATAGTTCAAGGATAATAAATAGAGTTTGATAAAAATTATTTCTTGAAAAATTATTAGGGGAATAATTGGTTAGTAGCTTTTGGAGTATTTAAGTTATTGAGTTCAAAGAAACGATTTTTGAGAATTATAGATATTTTATAAGAATTTGGATTAATAAAATATGTTTTATCGAATATTATCTATAGGGATAATCAATTATTATTTCGATTTAAAAATATGTTATTTAAATACTAAATATTATTTTGATCATCTATAGATTTAAAATTATACGATTAGATATCCGATAATATTAAAATTATTTTCAAATCATCATGGTGACTAACTAAATAGATTTGATTAAACATTTTTAAATTATTTGTTATTATCCTTGACCAATAAAGGAATTGTCAAATTATTTGGATTTATGTAAATATATTCCATTAATTTAGTTTTATATTTATTTGATTAATTATTTTGGACTAATAAAAGATTATGTTTTAAGAGAATAGTTTTTTTTAATGAATTATATGATAGGATGAAATAAAGAGAATACTTGTTGATAGATTATATTTTTTAAACTAGTATCCTATTTTATTTTATTTTTAAATAAATGTTTACACAAATCATGTTTTCTTTAAAGTCTAGTTCTGATAGAAGTTTTCCAAGTCAATTCTTATCCCTATTTTGTATCATATATATCTATATATATCTTTCGCCTCAATCCTTTCATATTTAAATCCTAAAACATCAAAATACCTATATATATGCATATGGCCGAGCAACCCTATTCTATTATTTGGATATAAAGGAATCCCCTTTACGTATGGATGTATCAACCCCCCCTATATCATCATCGTCATCCCAACACTCCATGTCATCTCTACATATAGAACCCAACACATCAACCATGCAACAGTTATCACCATCTTCACCCGTGTCCGCAAGCCTGCAACCATCAACACCACTCCACCAATCACCGACGTAGTCTTCCTCACATCGGTCACCACCATGATCGCCACCATCGCCACAGCCTAACATCACCAACACCATTCTGTGCCCTATGTCCGTTTATCCGCCATAAATGATTTTCGTGTCTACCGTGTCCAGACCCGTGTTGTCCGTGTCTACACCCAATTTTTCCTATCTGGTGTCCATTACAATCCTACGGCAATAGCTTTTAGTGTCCGACACACCGAACAATACATAAATTGACGCTTTCTGACTCTGGCGACACCCCGACGTCGTGCTCCTCCACCCGATCCCTTACTTTCTCTTCCCCGATTGATCGACTCTTCAGCCACATCACCGCCCCTCTCACCTCCCGTCATCACCTATACCTCCCTCCCGGCAACACTGGCCCTTCCAGAACCACCACCACCACTAATAAAGAAGAGAAAAACTCTTACCTCGCCTGACCGCCAGATCTCCATCCGTGGCAGCACGACGCCGACCGACCGCTGCCAGTGTTTTATTTCATGTAATATAGACCGTGTAGCCCGTGCGGTGTAGTGGACCAGCCTGATCACATATCGAACAATGCACTTTAAAATCAAGTAGATGGTTATGTTTCTTTGTTCCATATTTTACTTGTCCCTGTAGTCTCACCATATTTTTTGTAAAATCCCAAAAGTTTGATGATTTTATTTCTTTTAAAATGAATTTTTATTTATTGGACTTTAAATTTGTTCATTTTGCTAATATTTGATAAACAAGTTAAATGTACATTAGATATATACATAAATCCCTTTACAAGTTATGAACTAATAATTCAAGAAAATATTTATATTATTTTGAAAGAAATTTGAAAATAAATACTTTTAAATTATTGGCAGGATTTGAGTGATTACTAAAGCGCTTTACCTTTAATTGATAATTTTTTTCTAGTATTAATAGCAGCAGTGGTTGCTACAGCATATGTAGCTAGTAGGTTGATTATTTGAATTATTTGTTGAGAATAATTTAAGTAATATTTACATTCATTTATATAGCATTTTTATAGTTTTAAAGAGATTGCATTTAATTACTGATTTGCTTATATTAGTAGTAGCAGTTAACTGCAACATTATACATCGCTAGTAGATTATTTGTTCAAATTATTTATTAAACTTTTTTACAAATACTTTATAAAAATTTTACAAAATTTTTATAGTTGTTATTGGGAATATTAATTTATTTGGATTTTTTTAAACCAATTCTATATAATTCTTAAAAAAGGGAGGAAAAAGAAAAAAAAAGAGAAGGATTCCTAGTGAATAGTACCCAAGGGTACTGTTCACCAGGTTAACCCAGCCCGTGCCCCCTGCTTCCAAACAGGAAGGAATTCGTGTGTATATATACACAAACGGAAAAAAACCAAAAAAAGCCTAGCCGAACCCTCCTCCCATCCTGGCGCCACCACAGCACCGCTCCCTTGGACTGTGCGCCTCCGCCCGGAGTGGCAGCAACCACCGTGCGCACGCCGTCAGCGACAGTAGCCGCAACACAGTAGCAGTAGTCCGCTGCAAAACCTTCATCTCACTACCAAAATATAGCCATTTGGCGACGGACCATTAGCGACGGATAACGTCCGTCGCTAATAGCGACGGACTACCGACTAAGTACAGACTTATTGCCGTCGAAAAGCTTACAATTTTTTTATTTATTTTAAGGACGAGCAAAAGTCGCCAATCCGTCGTTAAGTCGTCCGAGATATAGCGATGGATCATGAAGCCGTCGCTATGCCGTCACTTAGTTGTCAAAAGTTGGCGGGAATGTTGAAAAAAAATTAGCGCAAAATTTATCGACCATATAGCGACGGATATTCCGTCAGCCATCTAAGGGGATATAACGATGGACAAGTATTTGCCATCTGTCCGTCGCTAGTCCGTCTCTATACGTCCAGCCCTAACTTAAATTTAACCGACGGGGGGAGGGGGGGAGGGGGACTTTTCATTCCCTCCCAAATTTTCTCACGTCTCTCTCTCTCTCTCGCTTCTGCGTGTGCAGGGCTCTCTCTCTCCAAGTAATCCCCTATCTCTCTCTCAGTGGTCGGGGCGGCGGCGACCGATGGTGGGGGTGGGGGTCGGCGGTGGTGGGGGTGGGGGTGAGGGTCGCTAGGGGGGTAGAAAAGCGGAGGGGGGTTTCGGGGTGGGGTGGTGGAGGTCGACTGTGGTGGGGGTGGGGTCGCGAGGGGGGAGGGTAGGGCAGCAGGGGGTTGGGCAGCGGAGGGGGGTTTCGGGGTGGGGGTGTTGGGGGTCGGCGGTGGGGGGGGGGTAGGGCAGCGGAGGGGGGGGGGGCGGGGGTGGGTGTGGGTGTTGGGGACCGGGGGTGGGAGGTTGGGGTCGACGGATGGGGGCCGGGGTGGGAGTTGGGGTCGACGGTGGTGGAGATGGGGATCGGCGGTGTTGGGAGTGGGGAGTTGGGGGTCGGCATTAGTAACACATACACACACACACATACATACACACACACACCGAAACGGAATTTTTTTTTAAAATCGAACCGATTCTCTTAGTATATATATATATATATATATATATATATATATATATATATATATATATATATATATATATATATATATATATATATATATATATATATATATATATATATATATATATATAAACTTAGTAAGAAAATTTCGATCGTTGGTGGCTACTAGTGTATCCTATTGTAGAGGAGTATGTAGAGGAGTATGACTACTTGCTGGTGTGTAGAGGAGTATGGTTACTAGTGTATCCTAGTGTAGAGGAGTATGTAGAGGAGTATGGCTACTAGTGATAGATAAGTTTATGTGTATCAGTATCGGACTATTTCTATTAGTGGTATCAGATTATTTCTATGAGTATCGGTATCGGTATCGGGCTATTCACATGAGTATCAGAATCGGTATCGGTATCAGACTATCGGTATCGGTATCGGACTATCGGTATCTGTATCGGTATCGGTATCTATATCAGAATCGGTATCGGTATCGGTATCTGTATCAGAATCGGTATCAGTATCGATATTTGTTTCAGAATCGGTATCGGTATCGGTAGCGGATCCACCTCCTCGACCGTATGTACTTAGTATCGATCGTAGCGGATTCACCTCCTCATTCTCTAGTATTGCGTCCGGACGATCGACCTAAATACCCGAGGAAAACAAACTCATGGGTACGAAGTGGGGGAAGGCTCTAGTATATGTTGGTCTGGGCTAGGCTTTGGTTGGATGAGAGTGAGGAGCGAGAAGAAGGGAAGTAGGGAGGAGCAGATGGGTCTAAAAAATATTATTGATGTTTACGAGAGTGATTGGACAGTTACAGGAGATTTAACTGGCCAATCACTCTCGTAAACATCAATATTTAGGAGAACATTTACTCTCTCGTGACTCTCTTGCAATGGTATTCTACGTTTACGAGAGTGATTGGAAGTAGGTTTGTACGTGATAGGTACAAATTTCGTGTTTATGGTCTGGATTAAGATTCTTCTTGTGTTCTCGAATCTGAACTGTTTATAAAGTATGTTTTTATGGATAATTCAATACTCGAGACTGTGCAAATTAAATCGTCAAACGAAGCTGAGTTAAATTTTGTATATACGTGCTCTCATTGATATTTGATGGTCTTACCAGATGGCACCAAAGACCCGAGGATCTCGCTTGAGAGAGGCACAGTTGGCTGCTGAGGAGGTAGTGGTACCTCCGGCTGCTGAGGAGATAATGGGACCTCCTGCTGCTGAGGAGATCAAGGAAGAATTTTCTCCTACCATTAAGGAGGAAGTGATTTCTAAAGCTGAGATAGCTGGAAGGAGGAGGTGGCACCAGAGGGCAGTTGCACTGGGAGTTCCAGTCATCCATCTCCTCTGCATATTGGTTTGCTGGCGTGGATCCTACTTATGCGCGCTGGCCGAGGAAGTTCTATCTGCCCCAGTATAGACGACAATATATATATATATATATATATATATATATATATATATATATATATATATATATAATATATTATAATTTGACTAGATTTGTTTCCAGTAGACTTATTAATTCTGACAACCGACTTGTATGGTTTTACAACTCTCCATGTTTCTTATTTTTAAACATGGTTTTATCTAGACTTCAATGTTTTTAGATGCTATTATCTAGACTTGGTATATATATATATATATATATATTATATATATATATATATTTAATATAAATATATTATATATATATATATATATATATATATATATATAAAATAAATATATATATATATATTATATATATATATATATATTATATTTATTTATTATATATATATATATATTAATATATATATATATATATATATATATATATATTATATATATAAATTAAAAATATATATATAATAAATATATATATATATATCTATATATATTATATATATCTATATAATATATATATATATTATTAATATATATATATATATATGATATGATATGGTTTTTTTATTGGTGTGTGTTGTATGTTGGTTTGTGTGATGTATTATGATGGATTTATTTTTTTGGTGTTTGTCACGACCGCACCGCTTTTCGGATAGACGTGTCCAAGCCAGCCTACGCCGTAGAGTCAGCGATCGAACGCTGTCACGGCCAAGATGCTCAAAATCACAAAATATAAACATTTATTGCTCATTCACATTATTAAATCAAATCTACAAATTTACAAGATTTACATTTAAAGAAAAGTACAAAGTTCTTACAAGTAATAAAAAATGATATCACATCTATCTAATATCTAGGTTTTGGTTTGCAAGTACACCCGTACTCCCAATGCTAAGTGAAGCCACAACTAACCTAAAAAATGTTAGTTTCCTGTCAGGAATGGAACGAGTACATTCTTACAACAGTTTCAATAAATGACAAAATTCATAAATCTGTAAATAATAATGAAGTACACGACGAAAAGATAAGCATGGAATCATGGCAAAACTGAGCATTGTAAAAATGACAAGTGAGTACTAAAACAGAGTAGACATGTAGCTAGCAATGCATACTGTATAACCAAAAACTGTATCTATCTAGTGAGTTGAAATACTACTTTGACATGTAAACGGCTAAGGGTAAATTCGGTACCCGCACATGAAATATGCGATTGCTATTAGGCACGAATAAGATCCGGCATCCCGCACGTGAAGTGTACGACTGCTATTAGGCATAAATAATTTTGGGTTTGTTTATATGTCTAGAGTATTTTTCCGCCCGACTAGTACTCATGGATCCAAACAGGTCACGAACAAGGTAATAGATTGGTCACGAACAACATGTAAAAATCTATAACTACTATCTCGTGTAACATCGTGTCAAGAACCAATAAAATATCAATGTAAAACACTACTACATACATAATTCATAGAGATAATCAAATATAAAAACTATTAGAGATGTACTCGCCTGAGGTCCTGTGCTGGTAAAACTGATAGTACAACCACTCGGATGAGTCACTAAAGTCAACACATGCAAAAGTCTCCAGATACTGAAATAAATATTACCAACATTTTCAGAATAGTCAAATTAGCTAGAATTGCCTGTCCTTAAGTCAAATTCTGGACACAGGGGCAAAACGGTAATTTCTGGCCAAAATGATGTCCACCATTGGACCGACTTTGCACCGAAAAGTGTGCCAGAGTCAATGGTCTCTAAAGTCGTCAAACTACATGTCTACAGATTTATTATGTTGATACGAATCCAACCGTATGTCCAAAGTTGGATTCCTACAGGCCGTGCACAAAATTGCTCATTGAATCGGATCGTGGGGCCCGTAAAATGGCGATCCGATCAACTGTCTCAAATACTTGGCATACAGGACCTGAAAAATGATACGGTCCTATTGGCGCAAGTTTCGTCTCGATCTGACGAATGTACACAAAGTAATTAGGAAATTTGCAAAGAGGCCGATACGGTGAATTTTGATGGATACGCATCAAATTTGTCGCGCATACGCAACCAATTTGAATTCCGTCAAAGCCCACACGTCCACGAAGCCGATACGCACCTTTCGATGCTTTCAGTTTGTGACTACGTCGTCCGGATTGGCGGGACACACGTCGTATCGGGGAGTTTTTTAAGTTTTTAAAAACTGTTTTTCGTATTTTTTCTTGATTTTCAAACTGGATTATCTTACTGTATAAACAACTAGAACCAAAACTAATGATGGGTTTTCCATATCCTACAGGTTGACGAAAACATTGTTCAAAAGATTTACCAAATCGGCCACTGGGTCGGCCAATACTCGCCTTCCAATATAGGGTCGGGACTGCTCTGTTTTGCTATTTGCAAACAGGTTTTTGTCGATCTTTGGGCTCAGTTTGTGATGCGTGTAGTGCAAAGTAAATTGAGCTAATTGAATTGAAGTGAAGGGGTTTAGGTTAGGTGCATACCAGAGTTTCCGGGACGTTAAACGATCAAACGATCGTTGAGAAATCGTGTTGCGAAGTAGGGTTGGATGCTGTCGGTGCTGCTGCTGTTGCCGTTGTGCTGTCCACGCGCATACGGGTTTCAGTCACCGTCCGGTGACTTGCACAGTGGCGCACGGTCGTGGGGAGGCCGCCCAGGCATTGGGGAGGGTGGCGCGCCGATCGTGGTCACCAGGGGGCGTGGGTTTAGGGTTTTTGAGTTTTAGCTTCTCTCCTCCTCTCGATATATATTTATACACACACCTATCGTCTGTTATACATATCCCCTATTTTTGGGGGAAGGTTCTGGCCTTTTTTGTGGGGGTTTGGGGTTAACTGGGATGGGTTTTTCCTTTTATTTTATTTGCTTTTCCTTTTTGGTTATATTTGTATTTATATATAGCTACACATGTATTTATGTATATAGATAAATATGCATACATCATTTCTAAAACAATCTAAATTTATTCTCACCCCAATATATATATATATATATATATATATATATATATATATAAAATAATATATATAAAATAATATATATATATATATATATATATATATATATATATATATATATATATATATATATATATATATATATACAGTTATGATTATTCACACACACATTTATATATATATATACATATATATATATAAAATATATATATTCCATATATATATATGACAAGTAACTGAAACATTAATTAATAAGAATTAATTTAGATATAACATTAGTCTACAATAATATTTTATAATTAAATATTGTAGTAATTCCAAAATCTTATTATTTAAATTTTAAGTAGAGAAATAGGCCAATAAATTCAGGGTAAGTTTTTTTTTTTCATAACAAGGGTACATGTTATATATCACAATATTTATATAGAAAATAACAATTATTTTAGGAACTATTTATTTAGGCCATTTTAAGTAAGGTACGAGGTATACTCTCAATACATATAGTGACACGGACGTCTATGCACGCACTGCTCGACTACATGGGCTTGGGCTTGGTTCGGGTCCAGTCCGGGCCAACTTGATACAACCGGGTCTCCTAACATTTAATAACATTAATAAATAACAATTTAATTATTTCTAGGGGTTAAGTCGCAACTTGGCCTGGTTTTCCTACTTAGGACATACTTATGACTCGGCCTTCCCTACCATGGCTAAAACACTAGTCAAGGCACACCACTGTACTATCCGTACCACGATTTCTAGTCGTCTGGTACTTCAAAACTCAACCGCAGCTAAAGCCATCTACCATAATAATTATCTAGTTAATTATTTATAAAACTCTAAAAAAATCATAATTCAATAAAATAAAATATATTAAAATTTTGGGAAGGGGAATTACAGTGTGCGACGTATATTGGTTTGTGTGGTGTGTGATGTATGATGCATATTGTGATGTTCCGATGTTTCAGATGTTGTGTGAACAGGGAATGCTCTATTTTATGAAAAAAATTCAAAAAATTTCCAGTTAGCGACGGACTCGCGACTAAAAAGTGATGGCTCGCGACAACCAAGCGACGGATTATCCGTTGCTAACTGGAGAATTTCAATTTAGCGACGGACGGCGAAAACCAAGCGATGGATAATCCGTCGATTAGGTTCTAAAAATATGAAAGATTTCCAGAGCCTTAGCGACGGATAAGTCGTCGCCAATCTGTCGCTGGTTTGCGACGGAATAGCGACGAAGGTTGCATATTAAAAACTCTCTGATGCGCGTTCACCGACAAGTTGCCGACGGATTATCGACGGATTGACACCGTCGGTAAGACGATGTATTACTAACTTTCTGATACTTGATTTGAGGGAAACCCGTCGTCCAGTCGTCACTAATTGTACGAATATGGCTGCCAGAAATTTGTCGCTCAGTCGTCGCTTGGCGACAACTTGGCGACTAATTGTTTTTAGCGACGAGTCATATCCCGACGGATGTATTTGATCCAAATCCGTCGGCAAACCGTTGGTAATCTGATTTACCGACGGGTTGGCGACGGATATGGCCGTCGCTAAAACGTTGAATTTTGGTAGTGTCTTCACGGTATGACTTCTTCCTCTGTGATCATTCGATTTGCGATATGTAAATTCCTACATAGAGCCTATATAACCCTCTTTAATCGCCTTTAACTATTTTGAATTTATAAGCCTCTGATCGCTCGAAAAATCGATACGAAGGTGGTGAAAAACTTGATCGAAAATAGAGTTTGCAACTGTCCCAATACTCTGTTTGGAAGGCCAATTGCTGGCGATTCATCAAATTGGAAACCTATTTAAACAGTATTGTAGACAACCTAACAGGGATTAAAACCCCATCATTAGTTTTAGTTCTAGTGGTTTATACAGTAAGTTAAATCCGAGTAAAAATCGACAAAAAACTTGGCAAAACTGTTTTAAAATTTTTAAAAAATCTTCGATACGATGTGCGTCCTGCCAAACCGGGCAATGTGGACACGAACCGAAAGCATCAAAGGTGCGTATTGACTTCGCAGACATATGGGTTTTGACGGAATTCGAATTGGTTACATGTGCGCGACGAATTTGATACGTATCCGTCGAAATTCATCGTATCGGCTCCTTTGGAAATTAGTCAATTACTTTGTGCACGTTCGTCATCTTAGGACAAAACTTGCGCCAACCGGACCATATCGTTTTATGGTCCTGTATGCCAAGTTTGGTCCGATTCTGAGAAGGTCAACCGAAATGCCATTTTGGCGGGCCCACGACCCGATCCAACGGGCAAATTTGTGCACGACCCGCCGGATTCCAACTTTGGACATACGGTTGGGTTTGTCTCCTCAAATCAGACCCGTAGACATATAGTTTGACAACTTTAGAGATCATAGACATTGGCACGTATTTCGGTGCAAAATGGATCCAACGACGGATATCGTTTTGACCCAAAATTATAATTTTGCCCCTATTCTAGAATTAGACTTTTGGACAGGCGTTTCTTAGATATATATTTTATACCGAGAATATTCTTGATGTTTGTTTCAGCATCCGGAGTCGTTCGTAGATTTTGAGATTTTACTGCCGACGTACTTGATTGTTGGATTGCCATTTCCGTACTGCCAGGCAAGATACCTTGCCACCTTACTCTGTTATTTACTTATTTTTATTTTTAGTTATTTATATTTAGCATTACTTATCTATTGTTAGTATTATATCACTATGCGTCCAAGTCACACTTGGGTGCAAGCGACTGTATCGGTCGTTTTACTTGTTTTGTTCTATTTTCCTGCATTGACTTAGACTAGTGACCACCCATTGGTGATGAGATATTGGTATATCTCATATGGCCTTGAAACATGCTTTATCACGTGTTGTGAGTCACATGTAGGACACGTACTCGTGTAGTCGGCTGGCCACCGATACTTATGAGGCGTGCGACGGTTAGGAGTAACTGCCAATAGAATTGCATGCTAGTGGACTTGGCAGTTACTAGAGGTTCCTATGGGACATGGATGTGACCCTATTAGGCATTGGATGGGGAAGAAAGTTTCTTAACGTAGGGGCCACGTATGCACTTTTCTATTCCTGATCATGCTGGCCTCTGACATTCGGTGAATGTTATGCTTTGAGATCCCTGGTATCCTGGTGGGACCATACCTGAGTTTTCTGTACCTATAGCCAGAGTGCCCATGCGTTGAAGGTTTGTTCTTAACTGCATTATCACTGTAGAACTGGTAGCACCTTATTGCATGCATCCCCTTTTACACTCTATTATATATCATAGTTTATATGGCATGGTGTTTTCTTGTATCTTGTTACGTCCCTCTGAGGACCTGGTGATCTCCCCAGGTGTGCTTTCATGATTTTTACAGGTGTTCTAGCCAAGGCAATAATCTTCTCCATTCTTTCGAGGAGGATTGCCCTTGGGTCGTCTATCTACTTTACTTTCACATTCTTTCCTTTTATTTTTCTTCTCATTTAAATGGTTGGTAGTGGATCTGTCTCCGCCCAACTTTTGTACAAATGATAAATTCAATGTTGGTTTTTATTATACATTTATTTTCTGATTGTGGATGAGATTAGTTGCCATGGATTACTGCACTTTACAGCTTATGTATACATATGAGGATTTCACATATTGGAGTATACTTCGTATGTATGCAGCTGACATGTCTACGTACTTAGTCCTAAGTATTTTGGGACTAGGGCGTTATATTTTTTGTGCCATATTTATAGTTTATTTCTATCATCATGTATGTCATTTCTATTTACTATTTTTAGTCGTTATCATATATTTGGAACTGCATGCTTGGATTGTACTCGTTCCATTCCTGATTGGAAACCATATTTTTTATATTAGTCGCGGAGGTCAACCCTAGAAGGCTAGTTAGATAGTTGAGTAGTTATTTCAACATTGTAATTGTAATCAAATGTAAACCTTTGGATATTGTAAATTTTATTTAGTTTTTGTGAATGAAAATTATGTGATTTTGAGCATTGTGTCTAGACAGCGTTCTGCCGTCGACACTGCGACGTAGGCTGGCTTGGACATGCACTCCTATCCCGAAAAGCATGTACGGGTCGTGACAATACACATCCTAGATACTAGTGGCCTCAGCATCTTACATGAACCATGTACGAATAGTCGTATTTGACTCCTTTAGATATAAGTCTTCTAACCTTTTTACTCTATGCCTAAGTGTAATTTCGAGGGCAAATTTTTTTAAGGTGGGTAGGATGTATGCCCCCTAGATTTTAGGGCTTCTTTTGAAAATTTTAAATAAATTTTTTAATAAATAATTCTACTATAATTAGTTTTGATCATTAAATATACATTTTCGTGACTTTGATTTTTGGAGCGTCAGCGATGTCAATCTAACTTCCTTCATGAGTTTTGTAGTAGACAAGATTATCTTTATTTTGATATATCTTGTCCCACTCAAACTTGTTCTCTTGCACTCTATTTTCATCGCATAACTATTTGGTCAATTTAGGCCATTTGACCATCTACCGTAAAACTTGACTTAACCTCTAATTTAATTTCGGGGCTCGACATCAAACCAACCTAATCGACCCAACATATGATTCTGACCTATTTTAAGTCTACTATGCACATGTCACTTGTGTGCCATCCAATTGAGCTCCCGCATGCTATTATTTTATCAATGATCATAAAAGATCTAAATTATAATCATGATCGAACCAAGCCCAAACCTAACCCAATCGAACCCAGACACCCAATCCAATTTCTTGTGGCTATTCTCATGGCACCCTTCGAGGCACTAAATGGGAGAAAGTGTCGTTCTCCTACATACTCCCTCTCCCCAAATTTCAAATATTAGTTTTTATTATTTCATATTATTTAGCAGTTAAGATCAAAAAATTTCCATATACAAATATATTTATGTGTATAGTAAAAATCTTAAAATGTTATTGGTATAACTATTAATGCTATTAATACCTAGTAGTGAAGGCTTAATTAAAGTTTTGGGTTTAGGCCCAACTATATGTCTCCCTAGTCTATATCCTCTCAGCCATACTATCACAACCATAATTAGTAATATAAGGTGGTTAATAGATAGATATAGCTAATGTGAATATAGGCTAATGTATTACTTAGCTTATAATTGTTGGCCCATTGCCTAAATGGTCACACCAGATTTTGATAATCAACGACGATTTAAGTCGATACGCAAAATATAGAAACTGCTACTAATGTTACAGGTCACTGAAATCAATATCAAAGAACGTACTGCATCTACAAAGAGCTTTCAAGTCATTATCCAAAAGCAATTGTATTGGAATCCAGATCGAGTCATTTTTATCATTTTTATATTTCTTCTGTATTTTACTTTTATTTGAGTCTAAGAAATATAAATGTAAAATCGATCG
This sequence comes from Iris pallida, assembly GCA_029216955.1. Taxonomy (NCBI): domain Eukaryota; kingdom Viridiplantae; phylum Streptophyta; class Magnoliopsida; order Asparagales; family Iridaceae; genus Iris; species Iris pallida. The sequence continues at coordinate 5,338,493 of JANAVB010026997.1, forward strand.
GGATATTGCTGGCTTAGCTCCAAGTCCACCTATCCAAAAAGCCTATCTACATCTCAAATCTACATATCCAAACATCCCATAAACTCTATGCAATTTGGATCCCAAAAATCCTATTCTGGTTTGACAGAATTCAGTCCAATTTTTTAAAAATCAGTTCCCTTCAAATCTGCATCCAACGTTCGTATGCGAGATTTTAGCATCCGAACTCTGCCTGAACTCTGCCCGAGTTCGGTCAGGAAGAGCACTATAAATAGGGAAGGATTTTCATATTTCTAATCACTCATTCACTCTTCTCTCTATCTTTTCCTAAAGTGTTTTTTCCATTCATCTAAAGTTTGTATATTTTACCAATACTACTCTTAGCCAAATCTAGTAACGTCTTGTTCGATTTAGAGTCTTTGGTTTACAGAGTTGTAAAGAGGTTGCAAGTCAGAAAACTTCTCAGTTTTCGGAGTTGGTCGCGCGTTCGTCACCAAGCACGGTGTTGTGAAGTCGGTCGTGCACTTGTCGCCAAGCATGGTATTGTAAAGAGACGATAAGCTCTCATTTAGCTTGCAAATAGTGGATTAACAGCAGATATGAGTACTCGCGACTAGATCAGTCCTCTCAGAGGGAAACCAATATATGTCGTGGTGTTCACTGAGTTTGATCTTCTATTTTTTACTGTAATTTAAATTACTGTCTCTTTATTTTTTGTCATAGATTATAACTGTTCATTTTTTAATTGGTGATTATTTCCACTGCACTCGCACCCACTCTATTCACCCCCCTCTAGATGTACTCAACGGTCCTACAATTGGTATCAGAGCGGGTTATATTCTTATATAACACTCTAGAAATTATTATATGACAGCCGTGAAATCAATATTCAACGGTGAAGGGCAATCCACAAATAGACCCCCACTATTTGATGGAACAAACTACACTTATTGGAAAACACGAAGAGTTTCTTCCTAAAGTCTCTTGACTTTGATCTTTGGTCTATACTTATTGACGATTATAAGAAACCGGCACCAATAGTGATTGAAGGTGTACTTGTAGACAAGCCACATAAAAAATACACAGACGAAGAAAAGACAAAGGCTAATCTAAATGCACGTGCCATCAATGCACTATTCTGTGCAATTGATAAGACGAAGTTTAATCATGTTTCTACCTGTACTACATCTCATGATATTTAGAGACTTCTTCAGGTAACTCATGAAGGTACTTCCCAAGTGAAGGAATCCAAAATCAACAGACTAACACAGTAATATGAATCATTTAAGATGAAATCCGACGAGTCAATTACACAGATGTTTACTTATTTTCTAGATATTACTAATCTTTTGTAATCTCTTGGTAAGGATTACAGTAACTATGAGAAGATCAGAAAGGTCATACAGGCTCTGACCAACAATTGGAACCCAAAGACAACTGTAATCATTGAAGGAAACGATCTCACCACGATGACTCTGGAGACATTTATGTGCAGGCTGATGAACCATGAGTTGGACCTACAAGAATTTGAAGAAGCAACCCCCAAGGAAAAATCTATCGCCTTCAAAGTACAAGCTAAAAGAGTTGTAAACAATGATTATGACAAAAAATCATCAAGTGGTAATGAGCAAGCCCTGCTAGTAAGGAACTTCAGAAAATTCTTAAAGTTTGAAAGATCAAACCGAAAGAAGAAAGACGTCCACGAAAGCAATAAAGAAGACACAATATGTTTTGGATGCAAGAAGTCAGGGCATATGAAGAAGGACTGTACACTGTCAAAGAAAAGCAGTCCATATGATCGATCAAGATCAAGTAGGAAAGCTACAACTGGTCGAAAGTATGCAAACACAAGCATCTGGCACGAAAGTGATGCCAGTAAATCAAAGAAAGAGGACAGACCCTGTAGCACTGCTAATGTCTGTCTTATGACATTCGATAAGGTATCATCTAACCCTCTATATGATGTCTTTACTTTCGATGTGTTAGAAAATGCCTTTAGCGAACTACTTGAAGAACACAGAAATGTATTAGACAAGTATAAGCAATCTCGTAAAGAGGTTAAGGCATGCACAACCGAAGTAGCAAGATAGTCTAATCTTCTCGAAGATATTAAAGAGACATCTACTACCGGTAACACAGATGAGATAGCCAAGCTCAAAGTAGATTATTATGAGGCTATCCTCACCATCGAAAAGAAGTAAAAAGACTATATCAAAATACAAGAGCTTTATGACAGAGAAGAAGAGGCACTTAGTCACAGAGCAAAGACTCGTTGATATGACTGCTAAATATGAGGAGTCTTGTATAGTCTCTAAAAAGTTAGAGATCAAGTTAGGCAAGCAGGCCATCCCTGTGACACAGCCTAAGGTTAGTCCTAATGCTAAGCATACATTTAAGAGGACTAAACCACAGAAAGCACGCAAGCAACACGTTAATCATAATTATGCTTTCACTTATAGGTTTTCAAAGAAGACACAAATGCAAGTCAACACAGAAACAAAGAGCATTTTTTCAAAACTTACTTCCACGTATTGTGGTACTCACGGGCACATATCACAGTATTGTAGCAAGAAAGCTTGTTGACAATCAAATACTTATTTGGAGACCTAAGACTAATCAAAATAGACCCTTCAAGAAATGAGTACCAAAGGATTCATCTACTTGTTCTGTAGGTGGACCCTCAACCCTCTCATGCTATAAGTAAGTGAATCCTCGATAACGGATGTTCGCGACAGATGACTGGTAATGCATCTTTGTTCGCTACGCTATCGATGAAGAAAGAAGGATAAGTTTCCTTCTAAAATAACCTGAGAGGTGATATAATTGGAAATGGCATTGTTGGTATGCCCCCTTACCCAGTAATAAAAGACGCTTGTCTAGTTACAGAGTTGAAACATAACCTACTGAGCATAAGTCATTTGGCAGACAATGGTTATGGCATCAACTTTGTAAAAGACAAATGTACTATGTATAAAATGTCATCTGGTAATCCCGTATATGAAGAGATTAGGGAAGACAACATTTACGTTTTCTTTTTAGAGAGTACTAACAATACAAAAAGGTGCCTAGTAGCAAATCAAGATGAAAGCTGGCTATGGTACATGAGGCTAGGACATGCAAATATGGATACTATCTCACGACTATGCACCAAAAAGTTGGTAAATAGACTCCCTGAAATCAAATTCAAGAGAGACATGCTATGTGCTGACTGTGAAAAGAATAAGGCAACAAGGTCAACTTTTAAATCCATCAATGCTGTAAGTACTTTTAGACCCTTGTAGTTAATTTATATGGATTTATTTGGTCCTAGTAGAGTCGTTAGTCTTAGCGGTAAGCTTCACGCCTTTGTGATTGTTGATAATTTCTTTTGTTTTACATGGGTTTACTTTTTATCAAATAAAAGTGATGCTATTTTTAAATTTCAGTTATTTTGTAAAAAGGTACAAAACGAAAAAGACTTCATGATTACTCATATCCGAAGTGATCATAGTGGCGAATTCGTAAATGCTGATTTCAAAAAGTTTTGTGATGATAGTAGATATTATCGCGAGTTTTCTTGTCCTAGAACTCCCTAATAAAATAGTGTTATGGAACGGAAGAATCGTACTCTAAGCGAGATGGCTAGAGTCATGATGAATCAACATAATCTTTCTAAATATTTTTGGACAGAAGCTGTTAGTACAGTCTGTCATGTTTTAAATATGGTGTTAATTCGACCTATCTCGAAAAAAATACCATATGAGCTGTGGTTTGGAAGGATTCCAAACATTTCTTATTTTAAAGTTTTTAGATGTCGCTGTTTTATCCTGAACACCAAGGACAACTTGGAAAAGTTTGACTCTAAAGCACATGAAGGAATATTTCTCGGATATGATGCTAAGAGTAAGGGATATAGAGTATTTAATAAAAGATCTATGATTGTTAAAGAACATATTAATGTTAATTTTGATGAGCTCAATAGTCACAAATCTAGCGACAATGATGGTAAAGATGCACAGGTTAAATCCAAGTCATCTAAAGATACTGCTACTAAAGAGAGCCATATAGAAGATCTAATAAATATGTTCAAATCTTGGAAATTCTTGCCAGATCATCCAGAGATTCTCATCATAGGTGATGTATCAAAAGGTGTAAGTACACGTTCTTCTAGTAAAGATACTGATATAGCAGCTAATGTAGCCTTTATATCTCATGTAGAACCTAAGATAGTAGCAGATGCTTTAATGATGAATTTTGGATTGATGCCATGCAAGAGAAACTTAATCAATTTGAGAGAAACCAAGTTTGGGAACTTGTTCCTGAAGCTATTGGTCAATCGATAATTGGTACCAAATGGGTGTTCCGAAATAAATTAAGTGAGGATGGACAAGTTCTACACAACAAAGCACGTCTAGTGGCACAAGGTTATAATCAAGAGAAAGGTATTAATTATGACGAGACATATGCTCATATTGCTAGACTATAAGCTATCCGCATGTTTTGTACATTTGCATATTTTTATGATTTTAAACTATTTTAAATAGACATGAAGAGTGCATTTTAAAATAAATTTTTGAAAAGAAGAAATTTTTATGAAACAACCCCTTAGTTTTGAAGATTTTCAAAAACTCAATCACGTCTTCAAACTTAGGAAAGCACTCTATCGATTCAAACAAGCACTTAGTGCTTGGTATGAACGCTTAAGTGCTTTTCTACTTAAAAATGAATTTTCAAAGGAAGAGTTGATACTACCTTATTTATCAAGTCTTCAGATGATGCTATTCCAGGCAAATTTATGTAGATGACATAATATTCGGTTTTACTAATAAAAAACTTTGTCAAAAATTTGCTAAGTGTATGCAGAGTGAGTTTGAGATGAGTATGATGGGAGAACTGAACAACTTTCTAGGACTCAAGATCAAACAACACTCATAGGGAACATTCATCAACCAAGCTAAGTATACGAAGGATTTACTGAAGAAGTATGACTTCGACAATGTAAAGCTTATCGAAACTCCAATGGCTACATCAACCCGGCTTGACATTGATGAAAGTGGCAAACCAGTCGACCAGCATAAGTATCGATGTATGATTGGTAGTTTATTATATTTAACTGCTAGTCGTCCTGATATCATGTTTAGCGTTTGCATCTGTGCTAGATATCAAGCTAATCCTAAGAAATCACACTTATATGCCGTTAAGCATATCTTCCAATACCTTAAGGGAACTTCTACAGTCAGCTTGTGGTATCCCAAAAGCACATCTTTTGACCTAATCGGTTATTCAGATGCTGATTTTGCAGGACGCAAAGTAGATCGTAAAAGTACCAGCGGTACGTGTAATTTCCTCGAAAAATCTTTAGTCTCCTGGTTTAGCAAGAAGCAAAATTCTGTAGCGCTATCAACTTCTGAGACTGAGTATATTGCCCCGGGACGTTGTTGTGCTTAAGTTTTGTGGATAAAGCAAACCCTAGAAGACTACAATCTGCACTACACGAAGATTTCCATATTTTGTGATAACACTAGCACGATTAATTTGACTAAGAACCCTGTTTGTCACTCACGCATAAAGTACATAGAGATATGTTATCACTTTTTATGTGATTACCAACAACATGGAGATATTTTCTTAGAATTTATTAACACAGTAGCTGATATTTTCACAAAATTGCTAGCTGAAGACCGTTTCAATTATCTGCGACATGAACTAGGCATACTTGAATTTTCAGATTCATAATGCAGTATGTTTAGTAAATTTTTTTATAAATTACGATTTTGACATTTATTAATTAAATTTATTTTGGGTACAAGCCGAAAGGGCCCTTCTGTCAAAAAGACGTAAAAGTTTAAGCGACACGGTGCTAACTGTTTTTGGACTACCGCTAGTTGGGATCCGGACCATACAGCTAATCCAAAGTAATGAATATTATTAAATTGAAGAATTAAAGGTTGTTGAGTCTATTTATTATTCATTATGCATAAAATGAAGTGGGAATACAAGTGGCTGAACTCTGGCAGAACTCGGACTGAGTTCGGTTGACGTCAGTTCATTTTTCCAGAACAGCACAGCCGGTCCTAGCTTTCTATATATCTCCATCTTCCCCTTTGTTTTTCTTCAGACCCGAACGAAAATCCTCTAAAACCCTAGTTTTCAATTACTTCAAGCTTCCTTCCTCCTTCCTCTTTAGATCTACGAAGCTCAAGAAGGTGACTTTCTCCATCCCTTCTCTATTCTCTTAAGGTATTTCTTTCTCTTTCTCTTTTTCATCTATGGCTTCCAAACTCCATAAGAGAAAGAAAGTAGCTTCTACGACTGGTTCATCTTTGACCTCTGAATATGAACCGGCAAACGTATTTAGTCCCGCTCGTCGTTCCGACGAAGAGGATTATGATTCTGGATTATTTCCATCTTTGGAATTTTTGGATTCGTGGTTCAACTCTTTCTCGTCTCGGGAAATCTGTCCTGGACGATCTGTTAATTTTACTATTTTTTTGGAGTACGCCTCCACTTTCGATAGACTTAGTATTCAGGATTTCTTTGCAACTGCTGACAACATTTATGATAATGTCGTTCAAATGTTTTATTGTAACATGTAAGTAAAACCCGACGGTAGTATATATTCTTGTGTCGTCGGACACGAAATTGAATTCAACTCAACTGACCTCAGTGAGTATTTTCATATGCCGGATCTCGGCGAGGTGTTAGTTGACATTCACCGTATCTAATTTCCCGAAGATATGACCCTTGACTCTCTTAAGGTTGCAATGTGTCATCCTAACCCTGTCCCTCGTAGTGGTAGAAAATTTGCAAAGCACCTTAACCAGAACTTTTATGAGTTACATTATTTTATTTTCTCTGCTTTGCTTCCCAAGATGGGATCTTCTGATGAGATCGTATTTTATGAGATATCCGCCATGTACCACCTTTATTTTGGCGTTCTTTTTTCTGTTCCCAAGATCTTTATGGCTTAGATGATTGGTTGCAGACGGGTGGAGCGTATTCTTTTGTACCCCATGCATCTCGCAGCTATCTTCAGGAGATTTTAGATCGACCTTTCCTTGTATCCTATTTTTTCATCATCTTCTCAGCCGACTATATCTAGGAAATATCCTCTGCCTCTACCTCCTCCCGGTGCTGCTCCTACTGAGGCTCAGGCTGATCCAGATATTCTTCCTTCTGCACCCGCTGCTCATGCTCCTGGATTCGACCTATAGTTCTATCAGTAATTTGATGATTTTGTCACCCTCTCTGGACAACGTCATCAAAATTATGTTGCTGCTGAGTTCCTTCATACCTCACAGGATCAAGTATTGAGGAACATCATTATTGATCTACATAGGCGTCTGATGCATCACCCTACTGCTCCTGTTCCGATGATCCATCATCCTGGCTTCGGTGGACCGAGGTTTGATGATCCGACTACCTACAGATACTTTGATCTGACCACTGCCTACTTTGTTCCTCAGCCACCTGCTCCAGCCGATGATAATGATGCTCAAATGTGATACGAGCATTCAGTTTAAAGTTTTTGAGATTTTATTTTGCTAGTGATGGTCTATGTAGTTGCACTTTGTAGCAGTCCAAACTTTCATAGTTGGAATCTTTATTTAGTAGTTTTTAGCAGTCATAAACTCTTTCAGTTATGACTTTTATGTTGTACTTTCTTTCAGTTTAGTTCATGCTATGTGAGTTTATCAGTTTATGTAACCCCACCTTTTTGAAATTATAAAATATTATTTTCTTATAAATTTTTTTCTATGTATAAATATTTTCCTTGTAAATTTTAGTAACCTAACTTGAGATTACCAAATTTCTTTTTGGCAAGCCCATCCTTGAAGGCCCAACCTCCTTGGCCTGTGGTTGGATTCTCATAAGGAGAAAATAAAATATGTCTTTCTTTAAACTGCTCGATTGAACAATAAGGATTGTTTTGAACTTTTTTTTTGAATTTCTGTTACAACTGCCATGTGCAGCTTCCCCAATTTTAGATCTTCTCGCTTTTTCTATTCCTTCTCTCCAAGGAACCCGAAGCCCTAACCACCTATTTAAGGTCGACAATTCTTTCTTCCACCTGGTTTCATTGTGACAAATTCTTGAAGAATTACTCCTTCTTTTCCATTCTTTCCCTATAAAATTTCTTATCAATCCATGGCGTGGCTTTGAGTTCCTCACTGTCGAGCTCTTTCTTCGATCAAGGAGAGCACCTGAGTTCTGATGAAAGCAACGAAGGATCGAAGTCTCTTTCTAACGATTTGTTGTTCCTTTGATCGAGCGTTTGGTAAGTAAACAAACTTTTCCAATTATTTTAGATCTGGAGTTTAGATCGATTTGATTTGTATCAACCGATTTTCTTTTGGAACAGATCTGCTACGACCAATTAGATCGATTCCTTGTTCCTTCATTTCAGCAACTTGAGGTGATACTATGTTCTTGCTGATTTGCTTTAGATTCGAATGTTTGGAGGTTTGGAATGTTTTTGATTTGTTTTATTGATCAGATCTGGAGTTTAGATCTATGACTTTTCGATCATCAAATCTTCGTTGAGCAATGACAGAGGTGAGTTCCCTGATTGGTGATCGAACCTATTCTTATGATTGAGAAATTGTTTCATTCTTGATACAGTTGAAGCATATTCTAAAATTTGTGTCCTCCTTAATTCTCCATCTCTGTGTTAGAATTCTTGAGTGGTTTGTGTGGTTCGATCTAGATTATGAGCTTGCAATAAATTTAGGTGAGTGTTGATACATAGGGTACTTTGATCTATTTAAATCTTTATACAAATTGAAAGTATTACTTCTGCTATGATTAATTGTTCTTTCTAAATTCAGTTCTAGAAGAACTGAGTTATGTCGAACAAGTATCTGTTCATGCAAGTATCAGATACAACCTTGGCTCAGGTAAATCCTATTATCTTTTGTGGTATCAGTTGTTTTCTGGACTAGGTTAGTCGTTCATTTCATAAGGAGGTTATATGCTTTAGATTTTGATAACTGAGTTGTAGTTGGATTTTAGGAGTAAATCATGCAACCTAGTATCGGTATAACTCAAGTATCATACTTGTTTTTAGAATTTTTGGAGTGATGGCAAGTGATGTGGATCAATGGCAGGCTATTGTACAATTACTGATGATTTTGAGAAATGAGTTGGGGTTGCACTGAGTGCATTCGGTTACCTGGTCTTGGCAAGTATCAGACAGGTACTGATACTTGGAAATTGTTGTGGTTGTTTTGCTAACCTGTATCAGTTATCAGTTCTTAGCTTTTGGTCATCTTCCTTACATTCCAGTGTTGTTTAAAACTATACTTTTACAGTTTAAATGGTTTACTCTAACTGGGATGCAGTGCTCAGATTTTTATTAGCTTTTAAGCTTTTGAGTTGGACTCCTCAATGAGGTTAAGATAAGTGTTGCTAGACTAGTTTGGCTCCAAGTTTTGGTTAGAGGGGTAACCCATACTCTGTCTAAAGTCTTCTACATATTGGCTATGAACTGATTAGTTTGTACAGTGGTTAGAATTACAATTTGGGTTTCAAACAGTTTAGATTGATTGTTAAGTTGAGATGATTTTCATTTTGCCAACCTTTAGGTGTTTCATAAATACTGATAACCTGAGCAGCTTGAGTGTTTTATTTCAAGAGCTAATGTCAGTAAACATTGCCTGAAAGATTGAACAGACAAGTTTAATCAATGTCGAGAACTGAGTTAACCTGAAAAGTCCTATTAAGATTTCTTGACTTAGGTTGATAGACCATACTGTTGTATATGTTTACTAGTGGTTGTTTAGACTGAACCATTGTCAGAAACGTTTGGACAGTGAGGGATAGGAACTGGGAACTAGCAGTGGTTCATAGTACTGTGAAGAGGATAACATGTTATGAGATCATTTGAGTTTTATCAGATAAATTTTAGGTTTGCCTTGTATCATTAATTACTGATTGGCTGTACAGCAAGTGTCCTTAAGCATGTCAAGCCTAGGTTACCTGACAACCCTGATGTTCCTTCACTTTAACAGCTTCAGCCAATTCAGTAACCTTGAATGTCTAGGCTCATGATTTAAGACTGGTAGTATTAGGGATTACTTGAGAGTGGTCTGTAGTTAGCTTTATGATGGAATTAGGATTGGAAATACTAAGAAATTAGTAAAAGTTTTGGTGTTATGATGTTGTAGTAGTGAGAGTGGTAGTATGTTATTTGATAATGCTAGTTGGAATGTTGAGTAAAGAAGTTGTGTCAAAACCAAGCCTAATATCAGTATGTTCACTCTATACAAACTATATTTTAATCATAGATATTTTTTTTCTGTTGAATACATAATGATCATGTCTATATTGATACAATACCACCCTTGATAATTAAATAGGATCCTTGAACTAGAAGACAGACTAGTTGAATAAGAAGTATTGTATTTTTAGCATGATTGGTTAATGATTTAAACTTAACCCACTTATACCTACTTTAGGAGGATATCTAGCTTTACTACCCATTCTCGATCACCCTGAGCAAGGCAAGTATACGCCTCGGATTTGCTTATTTACTTTATGTTTTGTGCATCTATTTCATGCTTGTACCTTCCTATTGGATACGATATTACACGGTCTTGTCTTGTATCTTGTTCTATGAGTTTGCTTGTGTCTGGGAGGGGAAATACTACAGGTGTGTGATCAAACCCAATTTACAAACTCATGTTAATAGCTTAGGACCGTACTGTGCACGCGGGCCCTAAGCCGTACCTTCATGCCTGTGCCATGTTCCATGTTCTACCCAAGCCGATCATACACTATGGAAGTATTTCAAATATATCACACATGTCAGGTTCCTTGTATATTCATGCTCAGGTACCAAGTTAGAGTTCAGGTTCATTTCATTATACACTTGTGTTCATTTCAGCATGCTTGTTCTAGTTTTCTGTTTTGAGATTCATTGCCTGTTCATATTTCATCTTCATACTGTTCTTGTTTATTTTCTTGGATATACTTAGCTCTGCTCCTGACTGGATATGTTGCAGGTGAGATGGAGGCCATTTATGATACCTACTATGGACAGGAGCTTGGAGGTACCTTGGAGCTAGCCGGTGTTGCTCTGGACCTAGAGGCCGAAGAGGCCTAGTACCTTTCCCTTTTAGCTTTTCATATTGACATTGTATTAGAGACATCAGATACTTTCATTATTGGATAAATGTAATAATTCATAGTTGTACTTTGATTCTGAGATTCGTTTGTATAGATGCTGTGGTTTATATTCATTCATATATGGACTTATAGTTTCCCTAGAGATTGGTACAACTTACTTCATCATGTCTAACGACGAAGGTTGGGTGTGTCCGACTCGTGTTCGATTATTCAGGAGCGGGTCGTGACATATTTTAGTGGTGGCCCATGCAGGTCTATCATAATGGTACCTAGGTATTAGTGTACTATTGGGGGACTTGATTAAACTAGAAAAACTTGATCAATACATAGGAAATCGGGTACATCGGGTATATTGATATTCTATAAACACTTGTTGTTTTTGGGTTTAGGACATTTTTACAGTTTTCTATTTTTTAGATAGTTCAAGCACGCAACACCGAAACTGTTGATCCACCTACACTTGAGGGTTTTGAGCTTCCACTACCTTCTATCACCCTACTATCCCTATGGGTAGTACGCAGTTGACGGAGATATTTCAAGAGTTCCTTGACACCTAGAGGGAGCATGCCGTTCTTTTTCCAAGCCAGATTTGTAGATAGACTCTCCGAGCCAGGAAGGACTTCTGACTTCCAGACTCTCAGACCTTGGACTTCCTCGACACCAAATACAAATTTTCCACCGAGGAGTAGATCGAGAACCTGGAGCTGCTACTGAAGATCACCCAAGTCTTCGAGGACCCGACTCTCTGAAGATTTGAGCTACCAGCCAGGAGAATCAGAACGTAACACGAACAATAGGACGCGACGGGAAGCTGAGGCTCAGAAGAGACATGAAGACTTATGACGAAGATAGTAGCTACTATGGATTCGCAAAGCGTCGCCATACTCAGACAATGCCTCTTAGTCGCGTCATCGGATCCAGATGATGGCCATTTGTACTTTCTGTCGCCATCCAGGACATCGCTTCGAGGAGTGCTGTAAGAGGCTCATACTCTGCTTACACTGCGGGTCTTCGGCCTACAGAATGAAGGATTGCCAGTATGTTGCTCATCACAATGGTCGATGAGCATCAGGATTTCAGCAGCCAGTATGCCAGTAGCCGTATATTCCTGTCAGAGTCCCTGTACTTCAGCCACCCCAGCGGGAGATCCAGACTCATATTCAGACGACGATCACTTGCAATTTCTGTCGCCGCCCGGGACACCACTACAACGAGTGCAACAAGAGACTGAAGCTATGCTTGGTCTGCTAATCGTCTGCCCACCAAGTCAAGGATTGCCCGGATACCGCTGACCACACTGCCTAAGGACGAGCACGAGA
>JANAVB010026997.1:5355896-5438396 GCA_029216955.1 Iris pallida
TTCACGACTGTGTTTTGATTTTCTATTTGAGACTTGTGTCCTATTGGAGATTTTGATTCCCTTTCGAGATCTATTCAAGATTTCGTTGTTATTCGAGACTTTGTTGAACTATGTTTCTGATACGATGATTGTTTCTTACTTCGAGATTTTGTTTCTATTCTATACTCTGCTTTCTGATCACCACTCCGAAACTTTGTTATCTATTCAGAATTTTGTTCCCTATATGGGATTGTTTGCCATTTGAGATTTCGGTTACTATTTGAAATTTTGTTCCATGTTTAAAATTTAAAATCTTCTTGTTTGCCCTTTAGTACTCACTACTCCTTAGTTGGATCCCTTGTTGCTTCTTAGTACCTAATAAACCCTTGTATTCTAACAGACAAATAATCTCACCATTATTGTGACTTGGATTCTTGAAACTCATTTTGGATTCCTTGAAAATTTTAAATTCCTATGGATAAGATTGAAAGATTATTCGATGACCTATCAGGGTGTGGCAGTTGCGCGCTGCAACCACTGCCTGGATTATGGAGACTGAAGGTTCATTGCAGCCAGCAGCGCACTGGCAAGACATGAACTCTAAGTTGAAGTGATTTCAGACATTCATAGGTTTCGGGTATTATTGAAGCTTTGTTCTAAATTCTTCATATTTCGATCCCTTGAGTTGTTTCATTAATATTTATTTGAAATGGATAAGTCAATAGGGTACTCGGTGACATATTGTTATTTGAGTCACGGAGCCGAAAGTTCATTGCGGTTAGATGTACACTGGCAATGCAGGAATTCTAACTAAAGTGACCTCAAATATCTATATGTTCTTGACTACCATAGAGACTATATTCCCTCTTAATATGATAATTGATTTTCGAGAATCATAAATCCTTAGATGTTCACTTGGATTTGATACTAATACCTCCTGGTTAGCTTCCATACGTTTCTCAACCAATACTTACAATTCCCATTCTTGCATTTTATTATTGGATTATTTTGATTCCGTTTTACTAGATTTTAAATCGAACTTATCTTTCAGTCATGTTTTTGCTAAATCTCGATCTTAATCAGGCCTATCTAATCGTGACTTGTCTATCCTGTTCTAGATAATTGTGCTATACTTTCGAGTTTGATCATGCTTAGAAGATCGTGCCTTCATGGTTTTGCTCCTCTAAATCATAATTGAAAATTTATTCCACCTCGTGCCTATTTGATCCTCGAACATTGTCAAAGCATGTTATTTCAACTTCTTGTGTGTACTTGGTCTCAAGGCTCAGAGCGTCACAGAGTTGCACATGATCGACAGAAGCACTGGACGGACAGCAGCAGACGGCCCCTGGAGTTTGCTATTGGAGATAGAGAGTTCCTGATGATCTCGCCAACCAGAGGCACCATTCATTTTGGTAGACGCGGGAAGCTCAGTCCCAGATACATCGGGCCCTTCGACGTGACGGCACAGATTGGCGAGGTGGCGTATCGACTAGCGCTTCCTACTAGCTTAGAAGGAATATACGACGTCTTTCACGTGTCACAGCTGTGATGCTACATTCCAGATCCTAGTCATGTTGTTGATCACTCAGAGCTAGAGGTGGGTCCGAGCTTGATCTACGTAGAGCAGCCAGTAGAGATCCTTGATCGGAGGGAGAAGCACCTGTGGAATCAGACTATACCCTTTGTCCGAGTCATGTGGAGACATCACTCTCCTGGAGAGTCCATATGGGAGTGTAAGGACGATATGCGTGAGCGTTATCCCAGTTTGTTTGCTTGACTGTACTTTTGTGTTTGAGATTTCCATTTCAATAAATATTTTATGGAGTTGGAGAAATTATAAAATTTTAGAAAACTTGTTTGTTTGTCATTCCTTGAAATTTCGGGGACGAAATTTTTTGAGGAGGGGATATTTGTAACCCCACCTTCTTGAAATTATAAAATATTATTTTCTTATATTTTTTTCCAAGTATAAATATTTTTCTTGTAAATTTTAGTAATCTAACTTGAGATTACCAAATTTTTTTTGGCAAGCCCATCCTTGAAGGCCCAACCTCCTTGGCCTGTGGTTGCATTCTCAAAAGGAGAAAATAAAACCTGCTCTTTCTTCAAACTGCTCGATTCAACAATTGGGATTGTTTTGAACTTCTTCTTTTTTGAATCTCTGTTACAACTGCCATGTGCAGCTCCTCCAATTTCAGATCTTCCCGCTTTTTCTATTCATTCTCTCCATAGAACCCGAAGCCCTAACTACCTATTGTAGGTTGGCAATTCTTTCTTCCGCCTAGTTTCATTGTGACGAATTCCTAAAGAATTACTCCTTCTTTCCTATTCTTTCCTTATAAAATTTTCTTATCAGTCCATGGCATGGCTTTGAGTTCTTCACTGTCGAGCTCTTTCTTCGATCAAGGAGAGCACCTGAGTTCTGATGAAGGCAACAAAGGATCGAAGTCTCTTATTATCGATTCGTCGTTCCTTTGATCGAGTGTTTGGTAAATGAATGAACTTTTCCAATTGTTTTAGATCTGGAGTTTAGATCGATTTGATTTGTATCAACCGATTTTCTTTTGGAACAGATCTGCTGTGACCAATTGGATCGATTCCTTATTCCTTTATTTCAAAAACTTGAGGTGATACTCTGTTCATGCTGATTTGCTTTAGATTCAAATATTTGGAGGTTTGGAATATTTTTGATTTGTTTTATTGATCAGATCTGGAGTTTAGATCTGTGACTTTTTGATCATCAAATCTTCGTTGAGCAATGACAGAGGTGAGTTCCCTAATTGGTGATCGAACCTATTCTTATGATTGAGAAATCGTTTCATTCTTGATACAGTTAAAGCAAATTCTAAATTTTGTGTCCTCCTTAATTCTCCATCTTTGTGTCATAATTCTTGAGTGGTTTGTGTGGTTCGATCTAGATTGTGAGCTTGCAATAAATTTAGGTGAGTGTTGATACATAGGGTACTTTGATCTATTTAATTCTTTATACAAACTAACAGTATTACTTCTGCTCTGATTAATTATTCTTTCTAAATTTGGGAACTGAAGAACTGAGTTGTGTCGAACAAGTATCTGTTCATGCAAGTATCATATACAACCTTGGCTCAAGTAAATCCTATTATCTTTTGTGGTATCAGTTGTTTTCTGGACTAGGTTAGTCGTTCGTTTCATAAGGAGGTTATATGCTTTAGATTTTGATAACTGAGTTGTAGTTGGATTTTAGGAGTAAATCATGCAACCTAGTATCGGTATAACTCAAGTATCAGGACTTGTTTTTAGAATTTTTGGAGTGATGGCCAGTGATGTGGGTCAATGGCAGGCTATTGTACTGTTACTGATAATTTTGAGAAATGAGTTGGGGTTGCACTGAGTGCATTCGGTTACCTGGTCTTGGCAAGTATCAGACAGGTACTAATACTTGGGAAGTGCTGTGGTTGTTTTGCTAACCTGTATCAGTTATCAGTTCTTAGCTTTTGGTCATCTTCCTTACATTCCAGTGTTGTTTAAAACTATACTTTACAGTTTAAATGGTTTACTCCAACGGGGATGCAGTGCTCAGATTTTTATTAGCTTTTAAGCTGTTGAGTTGGACTCCTCAATGAGGTTAAGATAAGTGTTTATAGACCAGTTTGGCTCCAAGTTTTGGTTAGAGGGATAACCCATACTCTGTCTAAAGTCTTCTACATATTGGCTATGAACTGATTAGTTTGTACAGTGGTTATAATTACAATTTGGATTTCAAACAGTTTAGACTGATTGTTAAGTTGAGATGATTTTCATTTTGCCAACCTTCAGGTGTTTCACAAATACTGATTACCTGAGCAGCTTGAGTGTTCTGTTTCAAGAGCTAATGTCAGTAAACATTGCCTGCAAGATTGAACAGACAAGTTTAATCAATGTCCAGAACTGAGTTAACCTGAGAAGTCCTATTAAGATTTCTCGAGTTAGGTTGATAGATCATACTGTTGTATATTTTTACTAGAGGTTTTTTAGACTGAACCATTGTCAGAAATGTTTGGACAGTGAGGGATAGAAACTGGGAACTGGCAGTGGTTCATAGAAATGTGAAGAGGATAACATGTTTTGAGATCATTTGAGTTTTATCAGATAAATTTTAGGTTTGCCTTGCATCAGTAATTACTGATTGGCAGTACAGCAAGTGTCCTTAAGCATGTAAAGCGTAGGTTACCTGACAACCCTGCTGTTCTTTCACTTTAACAGCTTCAGCCAATTCAGTAACCTTGAATGTCCAGGCTCATGATTTAGGACTGGTAGTATTACAGATTACTTGAGAGTGGTCTGTAGTTAGATTTATGATGGAATCAGGATTGGGAATACTAAGAAATTAGTAAAAGTTTTGGTGTTATGATGTTGCAGTAGTGAGAGTGGTATTATGTTATTTGGTAATGCTAGTTGGAATGTTGAGTAAGGAAGTTGTGTCAAAACCAAGCCTAATATCAGTAAGTTCACTCTATAGAAACTATAATTTAATCATAAATATTTTTTTTCTGTGGAATACATAATCATCATGTCTATATTGATACAATACCACCTTTGATAATTAAATAGGATCCTTGAACTAGAAGACAAACTAGTTGAATAAGAAGTATTGTATTTTTAGCATGATTGGTTAATGATTTAAACTTAACCCACTTATACCTACTTCAGAAGGATATCCATCTTTACTATCCATTCTCGATCACCCTGAGCAAGGCAAGTATACTCTTCGGATTTGTCCATTTACTTCAAGTTTTGTGTATCTATTTCATGCTTGTACCTTCCTGTTGGACACGATATTACACGATCTTGGCTTGTGTCTTGTTCTATGAGTTTGCTTGTGTCTGGGAGGAGAAATACTACAGGTGTGTGATCAAACCCAAGTTACAAACTCATGTTAATAGCTTAGGCCTCGCACTGTGCACGCGGGCCCTAAGCCGTACCTTCATGCCTGTGCCATGTTTTATGTTCTACCCAAGCCGATCACACACTCTAGAAGTATTTCAAATATATCACACATGTCAGGTTCCTTGTATATTCATGCTCAGGTACCAGGTTACAGTTTAGATTCATTTTATTATACTCTTATGTTCATTTCAGCATTCTTGTTCTAGTTTTTTGTTTTGAGATTAATTGCCTGTTCATATTTCATCTTCATGCTGTTCTTGTTCATTTTCTTGGATATACTTAGCTCTGCTTCTGACTGGATATGTTACAGGTGAGATGGAGGCCATTTGTGATACCTACTACGGACAGGAGCCTGGAGGTACCTTGGAGCTAGCTGGTGTTGCTCTGGACCTAGAGGCCGAAGAGGCCTAGTACCTTTCCCTTTTAGCTTTTCATATTGATATTGTATTAGAGACATCAGATACTTTCATTATAGGATAACTGTAATAATTTATAGTTATAATTTGATTCTGGGATTCGTTTATTGTTTGCAAAAAAACAAAAAGTTTTATTACAAACTACGAAAGTGCAACTATAGGAATCTGATCAGAATATGATCACTTTATCCTTTGGATGATGTGATATTGAAAACACGAGCCTCTGGAGATTGCAACAGTACTTTAGCAGAAGATTATGATCACTCTTGATGTCTTGTGATTGATTTGAAACTCTATTTATAGAGTTCTTGAAATAACTATTTAGTAGTTATTTTGGGTTGCGCGTGCTTTAGGTTGCACGTCTCCTCTTCACTTGTGCAGACGGTTACACTAACTGCTGTGGACGCGTGGCATCGTTTGATTGAGATACGCGTGGTCGTGAGCAGTGTAGTGGGCACGTTCTGCAAAGTTAGTGGCTTGCACGCCACGTCACTCTGTCCTGAACACCATTTAATCACCTTGTGCGTACTTTATCAGGTTGCGCGTGGGCGCAACGTAACAACCTGTACGAGTAGTTTGCACCAACTGCTGTAGATGCGTGGCATCATTTGATTGAGATGCGCGAGGTCGTGGACAGTGTAGTGGGCACGCTCTGCGAAGTTGATGGCTTGCGTGCCACGTCATCCTGTTTTAAAATAACAGTTGTTTGCGTGAACCAGCTGTCAGCATTAATTATATGCTAACAAAATCTTCTCGAGCGCCGTATTATGCAGGATTCGAATAGATTTTTCTTAATCTCTGTGCTGTCAGTTGTCAGGAAATGATGACGCCGTTACAGCTTTTCGAAGAAATACGCATGTGTCGCTCCGCGTATCCTGACTTCAGTGCAACCTAGCGTTGGCACAACCAGATGCTGTGCAACTTGATTGTTTGGCGCAACATAATATTTTGGCGCCATCAGATGATTGAGCACTTTAATGGGTGGCGCATCTTAATTTTTAGGCTCTACAAGACCCCCTTCAAAGTGTTCGAAACTTAAAAATAGTTTTGAAATACTTTGAATTATGCTAGTTTTGTTTGGATTATGCCAGTCAATGCTTAACCGTCATAATAAATTTATTCTCGAAAACATTTGATCTCCTCTTCATCTTCCCGAGTTTTATTGATGATGTTCGGTTTTCCATAGGGAATATGAAGCATTGGTTGGTTATATATATAGGGAGAGGTCCTTGTACTCATTCCTCACTTTTGTACTTCCATGGCACCTAAGAAGAAGGAGATGGCGACCGACATTAATGTCGAAGTGAAAGATCAGGAGACAAGGCTTGACACTGCGCCTACGATCCTGTCCGAGGCTGACCGATCATTGCGAGCAAATAATTTCTTAGAATGCTTTGGATTGAGCCCAACAGTCTTTGATCATCTGAACGGTGGTCCTTTATTTTCTTCTGAAGAGTGCGATGACGCAGAAGGATTTCTTCGTCTGATGCGTCGTTCAGGGATTCATGATATGCGCAAGTTGGGCGCTTCTCTTCGCCAAGCTGGTGAAGAAGATGAAAAAAAGTAATGGTTTCTGTAGGGGCGCCACTTTTTCTTTTGTCTTTTGCACAACTCATTTTGTAGGGACTTGTTTTCCCTTTTCTTATGTAAGAAAAGAATAAAAAATTTACTTCTGGCGCCCTTCTGTAAACCTTTTCGTGTGATCTGTTTAGTGGCGCGTGCCAATGCACTATTTTGACCAACTCAAATATTTGCTATTTTCTGAAGAACATGTGGCAGTTTCCATATGGTTTGAGCGCCTTTCGTTTAGGTCCTTCCTGAGATAGGTTTCTAGAATGACGTGCCCATTCACATCTTTTAAGCTCTTTAAATAGTTGATAGGAGAAATAAAAAAGAAATGTCCATGAACTCTTTCTTTTCATTTCTTCTTTCTGTTGATGGCGATGGTTCTTCACAGAATCCCCTTGGTGGTAAAGTGTTCAATGTTTATGAGCCTTTCTGTGCCACCAAAATTTGATGCTGTTCTTCTGTATACCGCGTCTTTAGATGTTGGTTTGCCGTGCTCTACATCATCGACGATCTTCAGCACAAACATAGTTGATTTTGATGGTAAGTCCCAACAAAAAACCAGTAGTTTCCACACATGAGCGCCGTTCATGACTTGTGTTTAACTTGTACCACTTTTTACTGAGACTATTTTGAAGACATGTGCTGATTTGTAGAAATAAAGCGCATGTTGTAGACGTGCGCCTGAAATTCTAAGAAGAGGCACGCACTGCAATCCAGTGCCTGACTTCGGTCAGAGGCGCATGTTTTATCATAGGCGCCTATAGGCTGACTCTGATGATGTGCGCCTGTTGATCAAAGCCGCGCAGTTTGATAGATTTTGCTAACTTTTCTTTCTTTGTTGATATTTGCAGAAGTCTTGTTGGCAAGCTTCTTCAGAAATGGCATCGGCGACTTGGTTGCTATAGGAAGCATTCTTTTGACACTCACATCGGACAGCTCATGTGATTCTGACACTCAGATCAGACAGCTCAGGACTCTCCATGTTCCAGAAGGGTCTTCCTTAGATAGTAGGAAAGGCCTTTATACATGAGAGTTGGACGGTGGAGAGACAAAATTAGGAATCGTATCACGAGGGTGATCTCATTCCTAGTTCTCATGATGGGCCATCTCTTCTCCACCAGTTGTATTGACAGTAGCTTATCTTTGAGCTGCTATACTCTGGGGTTCTCCTTTCGTCTTTCTGTGAGAGAAGACCAGAGTTGATTCTGTTGCCTTGCTCGCTGCTTCAGGTCGAGACGACAAGGAACTGGCCTCAACAAGAAGATCCAAAGATGTAACAGGCCTTTATTTATTAGATTTAGAATGAAAATCTGAGATGTAATAGATTTCCATCAAGATGTATCTATATTTTTAAAGAAGGAATAAAGAATGATTTTCTCTTCTTTATGATTTGATTATGATGTGATGATATAGAAAATAGAATCCAGAGGTAATGTGGACGTGAACTCATTTTTCTATAAAAGACAGAATATCGTATCTAAAAAGACCATATTTGTGATATTACAGATTTATCATAAAGAAAAGACATCTTTCAAAACAAATAGGTTTCAAAAGACGGAATTGATGATTTGGATAAGCTCTACGGGGGATTTTGAGTATTTATTATCTTGTGACTTTATTTACGAAAGAGTAAATAAACGATAATAAATGAAATAGAGATGAAAAGACTGATGAATAAGCATGCCTTTTTAAGGAAAGGTTGCTTCGATTCTCGAGACAAATAGTAAATGAAGATCTTTTTACGAACATGCCTTTTCGAGGAAAGGTTGTTTCGATTCATGAGACAGAACGTTTGGCTTTCATCTGCCTTTAAATAGTGTGGAACTTTTCTGAAAGCATCATTCACTCCTTTTCTCTTATTTGCAAATGTCCTCAGAAGATTTTTCTGAGAAGACATGAGTTATTCCGAAGATCGAAGCCGCCCTCGACACTCCTTCTGATGAGCCTCTGCTACATACTCAGCCAGAAGTTGAAGAAAGCTCGGTTGTCCCTGGACAGAAGCAGGACATTCTTGCTGAACTAGTGGAGCCTGGGAGTACTGCCGAGGAAGATGCTCTAAGAAAGGCTGCTTGTGAACGGCTTGTGTCATCGGACAATAATGTCTTCGAGCTTCTTGCAAAATACGTTTTTAATCAAGAGGCCTCTGGTTCTCGTTAATTTTATGTATTTCCCTCTATTTTAAATTTATGCAAATAAAAAGAAATTTTATTTACATTCTGAGTTTCTGTGTTGATTTTTTTTTCAAACATAATATTTCTTGAAAAATTTGCCATTAATGGGCATCATGGCGACTCGACCATCCATACCAGTTAATTGATAAGCTCCGTTGGAGAAAACTTTTCTTACAATATAAGGTCCTTCCCACTTCTCTTCAAATTTGTCTTTGCTCATGTGCGTCATAGTCATCGGACGTCTGACGGTTAGAACTTGTTCTCCTTTTTAAAATGTTCGGGCTTTGACTTTACGGTTGAAGGCTTTTGATAGACGATCTTGGTATAACTCAATATGTTGTTGAGCTAGAAGCCGTTTCTCACTCCAATGGTAAGACAACCTCGCATCCATATACCAAAGAGAAGGGTGTACAGCCTGTAGGAGTACGTATAGTAGTACGGTAAGCCCATAGACATTCTCCAAGCTTCTCACTCCAGTTTCGTTTGTTGGTAGAAACAAACTTCTTGAGGAGTTTGATGATAGTTTTGTTAAATGCTTCTGCCAACCTGTTAGCTACAGGATTGTAAGCTATAGAAGCAATATTATTGATCCTGTTGTCATTGCAGAATCGGGTGAACTTCTGACTGATGAATTGTGGCCCATTATCGTGAATGATTCGCCGAGGAACACCGAATCTGTAAATCACATGATGCTTGATAAAGTTGATGATGCTTCTTGTCTTGACCTCAGCTAGAGGTATAGCTTCAGCCCATTTTGAGAAGTAATCAGTTATGACTAATATGAACCGATGTCCTCTGGACGAGGGAGGGTTGATAGGACCGATGACATCCATTCCCTAAGCTTCAAAGGGCCAAGATGATGCCGTCGGGTGAAGGAATTCTGACGGTTGATGAATGAAGTTAGCGTGGATTTGACATGCTCAGCACTTTCTTGCATACTCGATTGCATCAGATACCATTGAGGGCCAATAATAGCCCATACGGCGAATATGATCCTGCAATTTAGGACCAGGTTGATGTGTGCCACAAACACCGTCATGAGCTTCACGAAGTATTTGTTTTGCTTCTTCCCCCGCAAGACAACGTAGGAGTAAGCCGTCGAACGTTCGTCAGTAGAGTATCTTTATAGTATGATTATAGTAAAATTTGAGTGACCGTCGTCGAATTGTTATAGCCTCCTTGGGATCTTCGGGTAGGATATCATGGACTACAAAGTCTATGAAAGGAGTCCTCCAATCTTCATTAATGGCACAAATTTCAACTGAATTGTTGAATTCTATGTTTGGATTGTTAACTTCCATATTTAAGTTATTCTGGACACAAAATAACTCTCTATTAGTGATGACGATCATTTGTTGTATTTTGACGGGAATTGCTAATACTGCTACAAGATTAGCGAGTGCATCAGCTTCTGTGTTACATGTTCGGCGTGCATGCTCGATGAAGAAGCCTTTGAATGAAGTTGCTATCTTGATTGTCGCATCATGATATGGAACCAAATCTTGATGTCGAACTTCATATGTGCCTCTAACTTGATTGATGATCAATTTGGAGTCTCCGTAAACTTCAAGATACTCAATATCTAATTGTTGAGCCAATTGGAGACCAATGAACAGAGCGTTGTATTTAGCCACATTGTTGGAACATGACTCATCTAAAGAATAAGCTCTTTGGATAGCTAACCCTTCTGGTGAGACGAGAGCGATTCCAACTCCAACAACAATAGCACCTTTTGGTCCAATTCTGGATGCACCATCAAAGAATAAATGCCAAATAAAATTTTTTTCTGAAATCATATTGGACTCCAAGGTTTCATCTGGAATCTCATCGTAGAGTTTAGATGTTTCGAAAACTGGATGAGCTGCTAGAAACCTTTAACAGAATTTTGAGGAACATAAACCATATCATATTGTTCTAACAATATGACCCATGTTGTAAGCCTAGAATTGAGTGTACTGGGCTTCTTCATCAGGACCCTGAGAGAGTTAACTCTAGAAATAACATGAATAGTTTGGCCAGTGATATAATGTCTCATCTTTTAAACAACAAACATCAAAGCTATACATTCTTTTTCTACTGGAGTGTATCGATGCTCAGCTTCAATCATCATGCGACTAAGGTAGTAGATAGCTTGTTCATGACCTTCTTTATTCTTCTGAGCTAATAAAGCACATAAAGAGTGGTCCATTGCTCGAACATACATCAGGAAAGGTATTCCTGACACTGGAGGCACTAGAACTGGAGGGTTCATCAAGTACTGCTTTATGTCTTCAAATGCTTATTGACATTCTTCAGTCCAAATAAAAGACACGCCTTTTTTCATTAGTTGAGTAAACAGTCTACAACGTCCAGAGAGATTTGAGATAAATCTCCTGATGTACGCAAGCCGTTCCTGGAATTCTCGTAGCTCTTTTAGGTTGCGTGGAGGATGCATCTCTTGAATGGCTTTGATTTTCTCAGGGTCAACGTGTATACCTTTAGAGGTAATAACGAATCCAAAAAATTTGCCACTAGAGACTCCCAGGAATGACTTGGTGGGATTCATCTTGAGTTGATGCTGGCACATTAGATCAAAAATAGTTCTCAAATCTTGAATATAGTCTTCTTTTAAACGACTTTTGACATCAATATTGTCAACATAACATTCAATAGTCTTTCGTAAATAATCACGAAAGAT
Source organism: Iris pallida (assembly GCA_029216955.1). NCBI lineage: Eukaryota > Viridiplantae > Streptophyta > Magnoliopsida > Asparagales > Iridaceae > Iris > Iris pallida. Next base: position 5,367,617 of record JANAVB010026997.1, read on the forward strand.
GGCATGACAGTATAGCAATAGACTCCAAGAGGAGTGCGGAAAGATGTATGTTTCTCATCTTCTGGATGCATCTTGATTTGATTATATCATAAAATCCATCCATAAAGGACATATGTTCAAATCCGCAAGTATTGTTAATTATGACATCAGTGATTGGGAGAGGAAATTTGTCTTTAGGACATGCTTCATTAAGGTCTCTGAAGTCGATACAAACCCGGACTTTTCCTGTCTTCTTCAAAACTGGGACAACATTAGCCACCCAGTCCGGATGTTGTTCTTCTCTGATGAAACCGCAGGTGATAAGTTTCTTGACTTCAGCTTCTATAGCATCCATCATGTCAGGTCGAAATCGGCGTTGTTGCTGTTTGACTGGCCTCGGATTTGGCAGAATGTTGAGCTTGTGGGTAGCGATCTGAGGATCCAACCCCGGCATATCTTTATAGCACCAAGCAAATATATCAATGTATTCCCTAGTGAGTTGGATTAGTTCTTGTTTATCCGCTTCAGGGAGGCTTTTGCTGACAAATATCGGTTTTAGGGCAATTTCATCTCCAATATTGACTTGAACCAGCTGATCTTCAGTAGGTGGCTCACATTGCTCAAAGCGAAGCTCCCATTGAGTATCCATCCTTTGTGCCCAAGGATCATATTCAGAAGCTTCGGCAAAGCCTTCGTCATCTTTCGAGAACTCGACAGTTACCATATTGGAAGATAGAGTCACGCGATGGACGTGCCCTACACTGGTGTCTGAATCCCATGAGATAGAATCAGAAGAGTTAGATCGTTCTTCTTCTTCGGATTCAGAGGCTTCTGGAGTCAGAGTTGGTGAAGTATAACCTAATTCCCACTTCGTTTTCGCCTTTCTTTGTCGCCATTGAGACCAGCTTTAAAATTATAGCCCATCTTTTGAATGATATCTTTTGATTGCTGACTATAACAACGTAGTTGAAGTCTTCCGTTATCGTGATTTTCTTCTTCACTATCGGGCGTGATCTTCTGTTCCGTTCCTTTACTAAAAAGTATAGGAAGTTCATATTTCTTCCTGGAAGGAACTAAGAAGAAGGAGTCCTGTGTTGGCTCGAGCAATACTTCGTTTCGGGAAGCTTCAACTGCTCCTATAGCAAGTGGTTCAAAATTATCTAACATTTTAAAATAACATCGAGTATAATAAAAGACATCAGTATACCGTAAAGGAGATGCTACTTTATTGATTTGTACATCATCATTTACAACATGATTCTTAGCCTTCACAGAAGGCTTAGTAAGGTTGATAACCAGAGGAGGAGAAGGAGAATGAGAATGTTTGTTACGATGAAGGTCGATAACAAGAGGCTCAGAAGAGATGAGCTCCCTTTGTTCCTTTTCTACATCAGGAGGCTGTTTGTTATGAGAGGAAAGATGTATGGTCAATGTTTGCGAAGAAGAAGGACAAATAGCACATCCTTTGACGGGGATCATGAGAACATCTTTTGAAGTATGTTTCTGATCTTCCTCGCTATCCATTGCCAATACAACTTTCATGAACTCCTTTTTATACATCCGAGAGTCCGTAAAATATGTATCAATGCCCTTGAAAGGATTTAAATCAGCTACTTTCTTTTGGACTTCTCCATTGGCGTCCACATATTTGAAGCATTGATGTAAAGTGGATGGTATAATGTTATGCTCATGCAGAAATTGTCTTTCCAGCAAAGCATTGTAAAATCTGTGATTATCAATCACGTAGAAAGTAACCTTCGTACGAAGATTGCCTATTTGAACTTTTAGGCGAATCTTTCCCAAAGTTTCACTTCTCCCAGAATTGAATCCCAGGATTGTCGTGATGGTTGTTGAAAGATTATGTACATGAATCTTTAATGCATCTAGTAGAGTCTTTGGCATGATGCTGAACGCAGACCCAGGATCGATCAGGATACGATCAACCTTCATGGTATCAATATATCCCATTAAGTAGAGGGGTCGATCATGACGATTATCTTCTAACAGCATATCGTCTTGTGTAAAGGTGATGTTTGGCATCAGCTCCATCATACTATGACAATGAAGGCAAGTTACAGGCTCGTCCTCTCGTTTCTTGAGAAGTGCTAGACAAGTATCAGCTTGCGTTAAAGCTTCACTCAACGTTTCTTGAGTCTCCCTCGAAAGACGAAGTAACTCAAATATTGACAATCTTGCCAGAGTATTAGCCAGCTGAGCCAGTATATCAAAGTTATACGGCTTCTCAAGTCCCAAGGTTGAAGTCTTCTTCAATACTTTGTCAAAACGGATATGTTGTTTTTCTTTGTCGGCTGTCGTCGGTTTGGGAAGAGTTGACTCTATTGGAGGTGATGAAGCTGATGAATTATTATCAGCAGGAGAAGATGATGCTTGAGGAGCCTCCAGAGCTGGAGCAGGGTCTTCTTGACCTTCTGAATAGTCTCTTAGGTAAGGTTTTCCAGACCTGGTACCAGTTAAGACTTCTTCCTCGGATATAGGCTCAAAGAACACCATATTGCAATTCTTTGCCTGGATCTTATTTCTGGAAGATTTCTTTCGACAAGATGTAGAGTTTGTCCAGTAATTCAAACCAACCCAAGACTGGTTGTGAGAAAGACATAGAGAAAGAGGTACCGGAGATCCCTTTCCATGATTCAAACCAGAGGCCTTTTGTAGATCGTATCCCATCTTCGTCATGAGTTCACAAGATTGTGGACTGTACAGATAGAAAGATGGTTGGTATTTGGCTTCTGATTTTGACAATGTTGTCTTATCAGTGGAAGAAGAAGAAGGATTATCTGTTGTCGGGATGAAGGTAGCAGCTAAAGGTGGAAGACAATGCTCATCAAATGAAATCATATGACATAATTTACTTTTAGTGGCCTTCTTGGACTTGGTGAAAGAATATGGTGTTTCAAAGTCCGCCACTAAATCTGGATGTATCCATATGATCTCTCCTTTATTAGTAGATAGGAACAAGACCATCTGTTCGTGCATGTGGAAGATTAATAATTTCTAGAGTAGTTCTCGGAATGGGGATGACGTCGTCCTACACAAGTTGAGCTGAAAAATCTCCAAACTGTAAGGAGACAACATTAGCTATTACAGTTTTCTCGTCTTGCTGGAGAGTGATTGCACCAAAATTGACCATCTCTTTTATTTTACCCTTGAGCACATTGCACGCTCGAGTTGAATGTCCAATAAATATGTGGTAAACACAATATTTAGGATGGTCAGTCTTACCAACTTCATCTGGCCGTTTAGGTTATGGCAGTTGGAGTTTGTTGCTCTTGATGAGGCAATCAAAGATACTCATAATGTCATCTTCATCGAAAGAGTATTCTTCTTTTGGACGAGGTACCCGTTGTAGTGGTGCTGAAGGGGTAGATGTTGGCCGATTTACATTGATAGCTAGAGCTTCTTTGCCTTTGAGGTTAATGGACAAAGTTTTTTTGCCCTTACGATTGTTCTGACGGCCATTATTATTTGGTGTAGCACGTTCATCTTTATCAAGATTATGCATTTGAATGCCTAATTGCTTGAATTTGTTAGCATTTTCTTCCGCGGCTTTGGCGTTCATTATGAAAGAAGGCCAATTCTAGAACTGTGTTAATCCTGTCCACATGCTGATTATAGGCAACAAGTTTGATTTGTAGGTGTCTATAGTTAAAGCATCTGGTGTTCCGAGAGACATTTTGAGTGCTTTACGGTGGAATCGTTCAATGAAATGTTCAGTCATTTTATTATGTCGTTGTTTGATTTTGATGAGAGCAGACATAGTCATGTCGTTGGTTCCCTCATAAAATCGTTCCAAGAATATTTATTTGAAGCCAGCGAAAGAGGTTATACACCCATCTGGGAAACTACGATACCAGTGTTTACCATAAATTATAAAAGAATAGAACAATTATATCGGAGGACTGGACTTTTACTTCACAATACAAACTCGCTCATACAAAGAAAGTCTAGGGACGAAAATCTAGGTACAGCAATCTAAGTACAATTGTTTAGTTTTTCTAGGGGGTGACGGTAGAGGCTCGGGAAAGCGACGACAGCTCTGTCTTACTCCTTGGACGATCGGATGCAGCCTTGGCTCCGGTGAAGAAATGCTCTTGGACGTGTGGGGAGACTCCCTTGCGCCTTCGGTTGCTAGATCTCTGGATGTCTCTGTAGTGCTCTCTCTTTTTTTGCTCCTCCGTCTATTTCTCTCTCTCTGTTCTCGTCTCCTGAATTTTCCAGGATTTGCAAGGGAATGGCACCTTGCTATTTATAGAATTGGGGGTGTGATCATTAGGGTTTGCAAATGATTGCCTCCTTGAGAAGTCGGCGGTTAAGGACCAATTATTCTGGGCCATTCATTCTGATTGTAGCAAATCTAGGTAATTAATGTGGATTGCATCAAATCTCTGTGGGCAATAAATGTTGATTGCCATAAATATTCTTGATTTGTGATAGCCTGCCACGTGTCCAATTTGCTTGATTTGATTTGATCAGGGCAATTATGATGATTACAACAAATCTAATTTTGTTAGGATTTGTTAGCACCCATAATTTCAGGGAAGATAAGACTACCATGTGTCTCAATTGTAGCGAAGAGCGCCACGTGTCTCAACTGGACCGTCCTGGCCGAGCCAGATATAGGGGGGTCCTCTCAGCCGCATGAAACATGCAGCCGCATGGGGATGGACAGCTACATGGAGATAGGAAACCGCATGAGGATAAGCAGCCGCATGCAGATGGACAGCGCATGGGGATAGGCAGCTGCATGCAGATGAACAGCCGCATGGGGATAGGCAGCCGCATGCAGATGGGCAGCCGCATGGGGATACGGATAGGCAGCCGCATACAGATGGGCAGCCGCATGGAGTGGCCTCGAGACTTGGTAGATTTTGCCAGCTGTAAGGAGATTTTCTTCTCTTTCCTAGGATCACGCCATCATGTCAGTCATTATTGCATCTTTATATCAGAGCTGTCATAGCCGTCATTTGTCAAAGCAGCCGTCAGGTCATTAAATACAGCCGAATATCGAGAAGAACTGTTGAAGGCCATGTGGCTTCTTTCTGAGCCGCATAGATCTATCCGATCCGTATGGACCCCTGAGCCGCATGGACGTCTGAGCTGTATGGGGATCCTTCTGTCGGAACCGCATAGGTCTTTCTTTATTCTTTTCCATGCTTATACAAGACCCCCTTCAAAGTTTTCAATTTACAAAATAGAAATACTTTGAATAAGAAGCATGGCGATGTAAAAATTCTTCGGGCCGCATAGGATGTTCTGGCCGTATGGATGTCTCAGTCGCATGGCCTCCTCAGCCGTATGGCCATCTGAGCCACATGGGCTGCTTGACCGCATAGGCTTCTTGCCACGTCTTCATGCCATGTGTGCAAATCTTTGCATTTATTACCTTTGATTTGAGCCATCTTTTGGGGGGGAGTCCCAAGAGTCGGCTCATTAAATTTTGGATTTTCTTTAGATGAATCTCCTTCATGAGAGGGGGCAAAATCCTAGGAGGCTGACAGAGTAAATCGAGCTTCCGCTGGCCTGGAGCTTGCCCTGAAGAAGTTGGAGGATGGCTGGCGGGCACACATGGACTTGGATAATACGGAGCGGTTGTCCCAGGAGGCTGAGCGTCGAGCTAGGCAGCGGCTTGAACGGGGGACCACCTTGGTGAAGAACCGTCTCTTGGAATTATGTACCGTCGAACCATAGTCGGCTTTTTTCCTTCTTTTGTTTATGTTCTTTTCCTTTCTTTAAGTGGGACGTTGTCCCTAGAACATGTAGTACTTTCGCCTTCCAAATAAAAGAGTATGCTTTATTCTACCCTTTATTTGTACTGCTTGCTGTGCCTGTGGTGTTATGGTGGTATTTGCCCCGCTTGAGGGACTGTTTGTGGATCTGTTACCCTTGGCATACCTGGGTTATAGGTATGGATAACAAGTTTGATGGGGATACCTAGAACAATTCCACGGTAAGGTGGTCATGGACGTTCCTGGTATCGGGAGAAAGAATGCCATGGAACAGCTGGGCTCCCGGGGCATGATGAGGAATGGTGTGCATGTACTAGAAAACTTAGTACAACATTTGTAGTCAGCAGAGGACATTTGTGGGCCTATTATCCTTAGCGTACCCTGGTTCAGGATACGGATAATAGGACGAGAGAAAACCAACATACTTACTCAGAGGTAATGAGGACATGGAAAGTATGGGGGTTTTACCGCGGAGTCTTCCTACTCAGAGGTAAAAAAGACATGGCAGGAGTGGACTCAACGAAGGATATTTGTGGTCAACAGAGGACATTTGTGGACCTATTATCCTTGGCGTACCCTGGGTTTTTTTTGGTACGGATAATAAGTCGAGAGAGAACTAGCATACTTACTCAGAGGTAATGAGGACATGGCAAGCATGAGGGTTTCTTCGATGGAGCCTTCCCACTCAGAGGTAATGAGGACATGGCAGGAGTGGACTCCATGAAGGGGTACATAGAACGACTCAGAGGTAATGAGGACATGGAAGTTCTATGTAGAGGGGTGATTTGTTTTTGGCGGAAGTGAGACGACTCAGAGGTAACATCGACGTGGTCATTTTGGAAATTTTGTGGATCTGTTACCCTTTTTATGCACTGAGAGTGCGGGTAGTGGATCATGAAGGAGGAGGCTCTTTTAGGAGAAAAGTTCAGAGGTATGATCATACATGACTTACTATATAGGAGAGACGATATAGATTTATCTGTAGTGACCAGAGTGTAAGTTCAGCGGTACCTGCGGGTACATAACTCGATGATCTGGGAGAGTTGGAGTCGGCATGTGAGTTCAGTAGTACGAAAGAGTACATGACTCGTCATTCTGGAAGATTTGTAGTCGGGATGTGAGTTCAGCGGTACCAGCGGGTACATAACTCAACGATCTGGGATATCTGGAGGAAGAATGTGAGTTCAGCGGTACTGGAGGGTACATAACTCAGCAATCTGGAATTTGGAGAATGTGAGTTCAGCGGTACCGGAGAGTACATAACTCAGCATTCTGGAATTTTGTGAATGCGAGTTCAGCGGTACCGACGGGTACATAACTCCATAATCTGGGCTTTTGTGAATGTGAGTTCAGCGGTACCGGCGGGTACATAACTCAATAATCTGGGATTCGAAGAATGTCGTTTAGACATAATATTTCTTCAGGAACTTGCCGTTACCGGGCAACATGAGTAAGTCTCCGTTTTGTTTCGCGAGACGGTAAGCACCGTTGGAGAATACAGCCTCAATGATAAATGGCCCTTTCCACTTTGGCTAGAATTTGCCGGCGATTTTGTGAGTCATAACCATCGACCTTCGAACTGCCAGAACGAGATCACCCACTTGGAATGTTCTGATTTTAACCTTCTTGTTGAAGGCTCCGGAGATGCGTGCTTGGTATAGCTCGATTCGTTGCTGAGCGAATAGGCACTTTTCATCTAAGGCCTCCAACTCTTGTAGCCGGCGACGACAGTTATCGTCCGTCGTCAATTGGTAAGTAAGAGCGACGCGGAGCGAAGGTATTTGAGTCTCCAATGGGAGAACTGCCTCACTCTCATACACTAGGGAGAATGGTGTGTTTCCAGTGGCCGTTCGGACTGTAGTACGGTACGCCCATAAGCATTCACCAAGCTTCTTGTTCCAGTCGTGTTTGTTGGATGATACGAACTTTTTGAGGAACTTGATGATGGTTTTGTTGAATGCTTCTGCCAACCCATTCGCTGTCGGATTGTATGGCGTCGAAGCAATATTCTGAATTCGATGTTTGTCGCAGAATTGATAGAAAGCGTGGCTTGCGAACTGCGGACCATTATCGTGGATGATCCTTCGGGGTAGTCCAAAGCGATAGATGACGTGATACTTGAGGAAGCTGATCACATTTGAAGTCTTCACTTTTGCAAATGAAACAGCTTCCACCCATTTAGAGAAGTAATCCGTGATTGCGAGTATGAAACGATGTCCTAGAAAAGAAGGTGAAGTGATCGGATCGATGATATCCATTCCCCATGCTTCGAATGGCCAGGACGCTACTGTCGGATGTAGAAATTCGGATGGCTGGTGGATGAAGTCCGCGTGGACTTGGCAGGATTTGCACTTTCTTGCAGAGTCTATCGCATCTGCTACCATCGTGGGCCAGTAGTAGCCCATTCGGCGAAGACGGTCTTACAATTTTGGGCCAGGCTGATGGGCCCCGCAGACACCGTCATGAGCTTCGCGTACGGCTTCTTTGGCTTCTGCTTTGACAGACATCAAAGTAATAATCCATCGTAGGATCAGCGATACAGCATTTTCGTCTATATATCGTAGAAAAATCTGAGAGAATGCCTTCTGATAGAGGTGGCTTTCTTTGGGTTCTCGGGCAGGATGTCGTAGACTACGAAGTCAATGAATGGTTGTCTCCAGTCTGGTGCTTCGTCGATTGTCTGAGCGGAATAACTCGCCACGAATTGAACGTTGATCTTGGTACAGACCAGTTCATGGCCTATTACGTCCACCAAATGATGAATATGGTTCGGCACTGCTAGGGAAGCGGCAAGGCCTGCTAGGACATCGATTTCGATATTTTGGAGTCTGGGGACATGTTCGATGAAGAACCCTTCAAATGACGAGATGATGTTGATCGTTATTTGGTGATAGGGGATCATGTCTTCATGGCGGACTTCGTACGAACCCCGGATCTGATTGACGATTAACTGTGAATCGCCGTACGCTTCAAGATATTCTACCCCCAGCTCTCTCGCAAGTTGGAGGCCAATGACTAAAGCGTTGTACTCGACCACATTATTAGATCAGGGTTCCGTGAGGGAGTAAGCGCGATTGATCACCAGTCCGGAAGGAGAAATCAGCACCACCCCGACTCCGACGACGATGTTGTCCTTGGGCCCGGTCCTTGAAGCACCGTCGAAGAACATTCGCCATATATCATCGTGAGAGGTCGCATGCGAGTCGGCGACCTCATCTGGGATTTCTTCATATATTCTGGCCGACTACGAGCCTGGGTTGGCTGCTAAAAAGTCTGCCAGAGCTTGACCTTTAACAGCCTTTTGCGGGACGAAGATCATATGGTAGGGGGACATTAATATTGCCAATGTAGCGAGGCGAGAGCTGAGTGCCCCTGGTTTAGTCATGAGGACCCTGAGGGGGTTGATTCGTGATATCACATGTATGGTTTGCCCCGTGACATAGTATCGCATCTTTTGAATGGCGAATACCAGGGCGAGGCATTCCTTCTCCACGGCAGTATATCGGTGCTCTGGCCCGATCATCATTCGGCTGAGGTAATATATAGCTTGCAGAGTGTGTCATGACCCGCACCCTAGAGTTAGGGTACGAGAACGTAACAACACCCAGTCTACGCCGCAGTATTGGTGGTAGAACGCTGTCCTAGGTCACATTATCTAACAATATAATGCTAAGCAGTATATACTCCCCGAATGGGGGTGACATAGCAGATACAGTCTCAATCACATCAAAGGTAGAGCATAATGAGGATAGATAAAACATAAAATCCAAAAGAGATACAGGAGATAGAAGTCTAAGTGTCTAAGATACAAAAACCCAGAAATACATCTCAAAACTCAAATACAGTAATCCACAAAGTAAATACAACTCCCGACAAAATAAAATAACTATCTAAACAACCTCTACTGTGTCTCCTCTAGGCTAGCAGGCAATCCCAAGCCATCTGTAAAATTTATCAACAGGTCCAGTCAGGACAGGAGCGAGCACAATACATCTCATGCAGTTCATATCATGTCAGGAAATATAAAACAGGTAATAGAATAAGATACATGAAACGCTGTAAGAAGATGTACATGAAAACAGGAAAGATATTTGATAACTGGAAATATATATACATGATAAGTAAGAACTGTAAGTGACTAGTGATTTAGAGTACGAGATGGCATGTAATTGGCTTAGGTTGTACATGATGAACATAAAAAGTAACAGAGTGTACATGATGGGTAAATCACATGACCATTTATACTCACCCCTACCCACAATCAATACACAAGGATCTATTCAAGTTACGTTACGGACATGATGTTTTGGTTATACAAGAAACACATGAGGAAACATGAGCGTACATGAAAGAACATGAGAGTACATGAACGTACATGTAAGAACATGAGAGAACATGAGTGTACATGAATAACACAGAAACAAGGAATACATGATGTACATGAAACACATGTCATAAAGTATCCGATGCACCCGCTAAGGGGGATAACATCCCAAGAAGAGATCCATATAGTACCAATCCGTGATGATAACGTGACAGCATCAAGTAAAAGTAATCTAGAGCGAGAATATAATTCGTGACAAGTATAAAACGATCAGAGAATGTACTCGCCTGATAACCTGAATAGCTGATAAGTATAGGGGGTCCAACTGAAACCACAGAGTCCTATTTAAAGCAATACAGGTTACAAGGTGTTCAAATTGTAATAAATGAATCTCTATAATCAATCTACATTATTCTAGGTTCTTCTAAGTCAAAACAACTCTAGGTCGACTTCGGTCAATAATCTAGTCAAACTAGGTCAAGTGTTGACTTACAGTTGACTTTGGGTCAACTGGTCAACTCTGGTCAAACAGGGTCAATTCTAGTCTAATATAAAGTGTACTTCGTTATATGTACGTCGAAACTTACGTTACGCAAATCGAGATAAGAAGATTATCGATAAAATTGATAATCTTATTACAGTGATCCACGTGTCCATCTTGTCAATTTTAGCGATGTGAGATCACTGGAATCGACTGAGCTCAGTTTCGTTGTACTAATCCCGAAATACGAACATTATAAGAATTAATTATTTAATTAATTATTAAAAGGTTAAACTCAGAGAAATTATCAACAAACATTGTCGGACGATGAAATAAACATCGCCAACGTGTCCAGAATGGTCAAATTAGCTAGGATAGCCTACCCAACGGTCCAATTTGGACACAAGGGTAAAAAGGTAATTTCGGGTCAAAACGGTGTCCGGGTTGGAGCCGTTTTACACCGAAAAACGTGAAAGAAAATAAGTCTATAAAATATAACAAATTATATGTCCACGAAACCAGAATAACGATATGAACCCAACGGTATCTCCAGAATTGGATTCCGTTGACCCGATCTCAATTTGGTCCGTTGACCAGAACTTAGAATTTCGGTTTGCACAGAAATGCGTGCCGGAGCCAATGTTCTCAAAACTTAGCAAACTACCTGTCAACGAGTCCAGAATGATGATACGAACTCAACGGTATCTCCGAAATTGGATTCCGATGAGCCGATATCAAAATGACCCGTTGACCCGGATATTGGTATCCGACTTGCACCGAAATGCGTGCCGAATCCAATGTCCACCAAAACCTAGCAAATTATATGTCAACGAGTCCAGAATGATGATACGAACTCAACGGTATATCCGAAATTGGATTCCGATGAGCCGGCGTCAAAAAGTCCCGTTGACCCAGAATGTGGGTCCCACTTTGCACCGAAAAATGGGCCAGGGCCCACGTTCTCCAAATCTAACAAATTTTATATGAAAACATGCCAGAACGACGCCACAAGTCTAATGGTGGTGTCAGAAATGAAATCTGGAGTCCCGTGTTCAAAAATGGAATTTTACAAGTTGGAAATTATGAATTCGGACGGCCAACTTTGGCGTCGAATTCAACCAATCAAACAAGCTCACAATGAAACGAAACTGGAGGAGTAGCAAGAGGGTTATACCAGCTTCGCATCGAAACTAGTAGAATGCCAAACGGAGCTGCGGTGGAGGAGATACAAGCTGACGAAGTTGGCCCCGCAAAACTGTCCAAATTTAATATAATTTAAACGGTCAACTTGGTGGCCGGTTTTGATGTATCAAACGATAAAATTAACGGACGAAAATTGACATGAGTGAAGGTGGATATACCGAGATTGCGACAGAGTGAAGAAATAGTCGATCCAATGGTCGAATTTCCAAGAAAATGCGTGCGGAGTCGCTGCGACGGAGCGCCAAAATGAACTTGATTTCACGCGCGTCACGACGGGACGTCATGCAAAACGCACGAATCGGCTCTACGTCGCGCTAGAGGAGGAGAGGCAGACCCAGGGAGGGTCGCCGGATTTTGCCTATGGCGGGGGAACACGGCCACGGCGACGCGTGCACGCGCGACAAGGGGCGCGCGCTGGCTGCCATTGCAGCTACTGCTGCTGGCCGCGCATGCTGGTGGCGCATGGCGGCGCGGCCACGACCAGCGGCGAGGGCGACGGGTGGCCATGTGTGGCGGGGCGGCGTCGCATGGCTACGGGGTAGAGATGTGATGGAGGTGGTGGCGTTGGCTTTGAGAAGGAGGGTGAGAGCTCGGGTGGTCGGGCCGTGGTGGGTGGCCGGCCGACGGCGGTGGAGGCCGGTGGCTCGGCCACGCCGGAGGGTGAGGAGTTCGGGTTGATGAAAGGGGTGGTGGTAATCGGGGTGTTGTAGCTGCTGTTGTGGTATTTTGTTGTGGTTGTGGTTTTAGTTTGTGTATGTGTAGAAATAATAGAAAGGAGAGAGAGATGATAATGAAATGAGAGAGAGAAAAAGGTTGCCTAGGTTTTAGGGCCGGTTGGGGAATAGTATGTTTAGGAAAAATTTGCATGGGGGAAATTAATGGGTATGATTAAAAGAGGAAGATCCTATGGCTAGGTATTAAATGGAGAAAATAGGTCATTCCTATAGATTAAAATCAACAAAAATTTCTAATAAATATTATAAATGGGTAGAATGAGTAATTGATATTTTTGGGCAAGAAAATATGAGGGCGTCACGATGGAGAGGAAGAATGAAGCTGGGGTTGGGTTCAGTGGAGCCGGATTGGATCCAAAACCGGACATTGTGCAAAAATCGAATTAAAATTAGGTGTTGATGATCATGAGTGAATAAGTAGCACATGGGGATTCTAATAAATGGGACACAAGTGGCGGACGGATAGTAGGCTCAAAGTGGGCCATGTCTATAGTTGGGGCTGACAGGTTTTGGTCGACAAGGGATCCACAAATCAAGTTGGAAAGTGAATGTGACACCGTGGAATGAAATAAAATCGGGTCACGTGTCAGAAAAGTTGTGCGAAGCAAATAGAGCACAAAATGACGTGTCTGAGTGGGACACGAAGGTCATGGGTGACGAGCGTCTCGAGTATATCATCAATGAGGAGTTGGTTTCAAGAAACTGACTGGTCTTGCGCTTCCAATTTAAAAGTCACGGTAACGCGCTGAAAATGATCAAGGAAAAGAGTGGAAAAATAAATAATAATCAAATGGTCTAAATCGACCCGAAGTTCAGCGAAGCAAAAAGAGCACAAGGGAACAAGTTTGGATGGGACACTATATACCATCATGAAGGTAATCCTGTTCACTCCAAAACTCATGAAGAAGATTTCCAGAGTTGAACATCCCTGACACTCCAAATATCAATGGCACGGGAAAGCACACTTAAGGAAAAATAACAAAATAATTTATTTATTAAAATTAAAATCAATCAAAAAATAAATAAAAAAAAATCAACCCAAAATTCAGGGTGCTCACAGAATGCCGAAGGAATGCTCCATTGCTCGTACGTAGAGCAGGAATAGTTTTCCAGCAACCGGGGCTACCAGGACTGGAGGATTTGACAAATATTCTTTGATGCTGTCGAAGGCACGCTGGCATTCTTTATCCCATACGAATGAGACACCTTTCTTCATGAGATGGGTGAAAGGCTGACATCGCCCGGAGGGGTTGGAAATGAATTTCCTAATGTAAGCTAACCTCCCTTGGAGGCCTCGAAGTTCTCGGAGATTTCTCGGGGGACCCATCTCCATGATTGCCTTCGTCTTCTCAAGGTCTACGTGGATACCCTGGGAGGTGATGATGAAACCCAAGAACTTCCCACTGGATACACCAAAAAGGATTTGGTAGGATTCATTTTTAAATTGTGCGCTCGCATCAGGTTGAATACTGTCCTCAAATCCTGCAGATGGTCTCCCTTATAGCGACTCTTGACGGCGATCTCGTCAACATAGCACTCCACGGTCTTGCGCAAGTGATCCCTGAAGATGATACTCATGGCTCTTTGATATGTGGTGCCAGCGTTCTTTAAATCGAAAGGCATGACTGTGTAACAGAACGTGTCTATTGGTGTTCGGAATGATGTATGTTTTTCGTCATCGGAAGATATCTTGATTTGGTTGTACCCCGAGAAACCATCCATGAACGACATACGTTCGAAGCCGCAGGTGTTGTCAATCATGATGTCTGTGATAGGGAGGAGGAACTCATCTTTAGGACACGCCTCGTTTAGATTGCGAAATTCGATGCAGATTCAAATCTTCACATTCATCTTGAGGACCGGTACTATGTTGGCGACCCAGTCCGGATGTTGTTCCTCACGAATGAAGCCGCTGGCTATCAGTTTGTTGACCTCGGCTTCGATCGCATCCATGATGCCTGGGCGGAAGCGTCGTTGTTATTGTTTGACTGGCTTTGCATCTGGCCGAATGTTGAGTTTGTGAAGAGCAACATCGGGATTTAGCCCTGGCATGTCTTCATAGTTCCAGGTGAACACGTTGATATATTCTTTGACGAGTTCTAGTAGCGATTCTCGCTCTTCGTCTGCCAGGCTTTTACTAACGAAGATTGGTTTTGGAGAAGAGTCGCTGCCTAGATCCACTTGCATGACCTCATCTTCAGTTGGAGGCTCTCTTTGTTCAAACCGCTTCTCCCATTACGCATCCGACTGTTGGGCCCACGGCTCTAATTCGAGGAGTTCAGGAAAATCTTCACCTTCTTCGTAAGCATCGGCAAATGCCATATATATTGACAGACAAGACTTGCCTGAATACATCCCCGATGCTGATATCCGAATCAAAAGTTGGTGATCCGGTTGAGTGTGAATGCCAGTCGCATTCTTCATCTGAGCTTTCAGGGGTCGTTGCAGGTGTAACATATCCCAGTCCGCATTGGGTCTTGTTGTAGTAGTCCTGTGGTTTTGCCAGCCGGGACCGGCGACCTTAGAGGTAATCGTTGACCAGTGCCGTAGTTCAAACCTGGCGTGGTCTCCAGATCATACCCCTGTTTTTGCATATGGTATTTGGATTGGGGGCTATATAGATAGAGTTGCAGTCTCCCGGCATCTGATTCGAGATCGACTTCTTCTACGGTGAAGGTCTGCGGATCATTCTTTCGACCGAAGATGATTGGATGGTCCCCTCCCTCGATTATGCGGTAAGCGTCTTCCACGGGAGTAAGTTGATTTGTGGTGTAAACATTTGTCACCTATATGTGTAAGTGAGTGCATCATCTGCGCATGGAACATCAGCGTGAGCAGCCACATATTTGGCCAATTCTGGTTCTTCTTCGGCCACCCCTGTATAAATGAAGACTGAGAGGATGACTTGGACAACTTGATCATCGGGGGTTTTGCTGGTGGAGCAGAACGTGGAGTCGTTGGCAAACTAACGACCCCCAGTTTGGTACTCGATGCTGGACGGGGAGTGGTTGGCTCACTAGAAGCCCCAGACTTTGCATCGGGCTGATGATTCTTTTTAGGAAGACGTATCGTCATTGGCTTGTCGGAGGGATTGAGCTTTGTCACGCCCCAGAAACAGAATACTGGAGAGCGGGGGCAGACATAGCCAGCTACGTATATAAAATGGAATCCATCTCGCTATACGGTCACGGCTGTCTAGGATACATGAGGGTTTATCTATAAGCCAGCAGTCTCTTAAGGTCATGAACAGCCTATTGTCTCAATCATAAGCAAGTAAGTAAAAGTTACAAGATGTATGATCATTAAATATACAATAATAAGGCGTCCCAAATATTACATATTCAGCTGATCATGAAGCTAGTCGTTACAAAATGGTAGGACTAGCAAGAGTTTAGTCATACATGATCAACCCTAGGATCTGTTAATCATGTTACAGCCCGTAGGCAGACAGTAAGTAAATGCAATCGAGCTAAACAGGTGCTCGTCGGCTAAACGCCTCAAAAGAATAATTTTTATAATAGAGTGGAAGAGCCAAAAATAACCCACTCGTTGCCAGGGTTTCGTCTAGTGGCCACCATCTGGCTGGAAGGTCGGTAGATCCTCTGGAGCTGCTCCGAAATCTGGCCACACAAAACCAGCTGGGTCAGACCCCAGAAAGAGCAAGTGCCACAAAGGAGGCTTCACTTAAGAACTAAAACCAGTACTCAGCACAAGATATAAATAAAAGTAAGAACTGGTAATAAAGAGAATACACTAGGATGATATACGACGAGATAACCATGGAACTATTCAGATAGCCAGGTTACAATCCGTAAACCAAACAAGGACCGGGGTTGTAACCTTTCATCTGAACAGAACTTGGAAATTCTCACCATTTATCGGTAAAATAAATACAAGCATTATGGTCATGCAGTAATCTGGAACAGGATCAGGGCAAGACTAGACTGGTTAGACTCCGTTCAATCACTTCACGGCCAAGCAAGAATTACGGCTTGATACTTTAACTAACTGGGGTTGTCACAAGCCTAATTACTAACAAGATGCAGCGAGATTATTCCACAGCCACAAGCCCTACAGACCATCCAGGTTCCCCGGGTTAAAGATTAGAGTTGAATTCAGGTGGGTACATCGTCCAGGAAATAAATGTACCCTTAGGTAGCTTGAAGGGTGCAACACATGACAGTGTGCTGGAAATGTGCCCTACTCGACGGCAGGCTACAGATCCCAAGGCGTGCCCAGGTAACGGGATTTCCTGTAGCTGGGAAATCTCTTCATGACTAATGTATTAATCTAGTTATTAGTCCTTAGTTTATTTCAATAGGTACTCCTGACCGTGGTACTCAGGAGTCCCATCCTAGACATGATGCAAGACAGGACTGGTTTATTTATACAAACACAATCGCCCACGGTGTCCAGATTAATTATACAGGTCATGTCATGTCAGGTAGCCGTCGCAACAGCTATTCGAGATAATCATGTCAGGTTATCATGCCAAGTGTACTGGTCAGGAGTGCGCCACGACGGGCCACTATCAGGTCATGTCAAGTTATTATGTCAGGAGTGCACCACTATGGGTCACTATCGTGTCATGCTCAATTATCAATTCCAAACATATTTACATAAATTCGTGATTATCAAGTTCAGGACAAAAGACGTAAGGATATAAAATGGACGTAAAATATCTAATAAAATATTAATATACAGGGCTATAGAAGAGCCAAGCTCAGGCAAAATAAAACCAAATCTGACACGCTAACATGAGACCAAGTCAGCCAAAGGCCATACGCTCAGTGCCAAGGTCATACGCTCAGGTCACACGCTCCCAAAAGGCAGTGTATGGGGTCCATACGACTCCTTGTCAGGCAAGCGAGCGTATGCGAGCCATACGCTCCCAAAAGGCAGCGTATGGGGTCCATACGACTCCTTGTCAGGCAAGCGAGCGTATGCGAGCCATACGCTCCCAAAAGGCAGCGTATGGGGTCCATACGACTCTTTGTCAGGCAAGCGAGCGTATGCGAGCCATACGCTCCCAAAAGGCAGCGTATGGGGTCCATATGACTCCTTGTCAGGCAAGCGAGCGTATGCGAGCCATACGCTCCCAAAAGGCAGCGTATGGGGTCTGCGCTGCGCTAAAGAGCGTGCACAACTCAGTGGCACAAGCTAAAAAGCTAGCTCACTGTTCACTGTCTTCTCCAAATGACAAGAACAGCAAGAACTCTAAAGTTGAATCTAAGCTTCAATTGTCCATATCTTGGTCAAAACAAGTCCGAATCCAACTTTCCAAAGGTCAAAACTGGGTAGAATAAAATTCTCTACAATATGAAACCATCAAAACTTGAAAACAAAGAAGTTTGATAGATCAAAACCACAAAAATCTGAAAATAACTAATTTCTACATCTACAAGAATTAAAGCCTCAAAATGGAAAATGACAAGTTCTAATGTGGTTTAGAATCATGAGGAGAAGCTAATGAAACCATCAAAAGGAGTTCTCTTGTGGGAGCAAGTTGCACTTGCCTATGGTGTTCTTGGTTGGTGGAGAAGAGTAATGGTGGGGGAAGGAGAAGTAAATGAGAATTATGGAGGAGAGAGAAGGTTGGTGGGGATAATAAAGAGGGGGGGTTGTGGTGGAAATGAAGGAGAAGCATAGGCTAAGGTGTTCTACCCTTGGCCCATGATGAACCAAGCATTGGGCCGGCCGAACCAAGCCAACCCAAACCGAGAGTTAAACCAAGCCGAGAGATAAACAAGGAATCATGCAATACAGAATAAAATATGTATATGTATCCCAAAATATGTAATACGAACACAGGCATTACAACTCTACCCACCTTAAAAGAATTCCGGCCTCGGAATTTAATCAAGAGGCTAGAGGAGCAATGACAAGCTATATTAATCACATGCAAGCTATAACTAGGCATACAATCACTCATTCAAGCAAGAAATCGAAGGCATGAGGCATAAGAAAGGCATTATACCTCACGAGTCAAACAAGTCGGGATATCGCGATCGGATATCATCCTCACGCTCCCACGTTGACTCCCCCAAAGAGTGATGACCCCAAGCAACTCGGACTAACTTGATAGTCTTGTTCTTGAGGATATTCTCTCTCCGGTCCAATATAGACACGGGCCTCTCCTCATACGAAAGGTTGCTACCAACAACCAATTCTGAATGATCCAGGATGTGGCTCGGGTCTGGGATGTACCGTCGTAATTGGGATACATGGAACACGTCATGCACCTCGCTTAGCGACGGTGGAAGAGCGAGACGATAGGATACATCTCCTATTCGCTTCAGAATGTCAAACGGTCCTATATACCTAGGACTAAGCTTGCCCCGTACGCCGAAACGAATGACGCCACGGTTAGGCAAAATCCTCAGGAATACATGATCACCAACCGAAAACTCGAGAGGGCGCCGATGAGAATCGGCCCAATGGCGCTGGCGATCTTGGGCAACTCGAAGATGATCTCTGACTCGCCTGACCACTTCAACTGTCTGGACAATCATTTCTGGACCGAGCATCTATCTCTCTCCAACATCATTCCAGGCTAGCGGAGATCTGCACTTCCTACCATACAGTGCCTCGAACGGTGCCATCTGGATACTGGCCTGGAAACTGTTATTATACGAGAATTCCACCAGGTGCAAGTGATCTTCGTATGAACCACCGAAGTCAAGTGTGCAAGACCGCAACATGTCTTCAAGAGTCTGGATCGTACGCTCCGACTGGCCATCTGTCTGCGGGTGATATGCTGAACTGAACTGGAGATGAGTTCCCAAACTCTCTTGCAAGCTACGCCAAAAGTGCGACGTAAATCTTAAATCTCGGTCCGAGGTGATACTGACTGGAATACCATACAATCTGATAATCTGCCTGAGGTACATTTCTGCTAACTGAGCTGTCGACTGACCAACTCTGAATGAAAGAAAGTGAGCCACCTTCGTGAGCCTATCAACTATAACCCAGATAGCATCTCTACCAGCTGGGGATCTAGGTAGTCCAGTCACAAAATCCATGGTCACATGCTCCCACTTCTATTCTGGAATCGGTAAGGGCTGAAGAAGTCCAGCCGGTCTCTGATGTTCGGCTTTAACTTGTTGGCAAACCAAACACCGAGAGACAAACCGAGCTATCTCCCGCTTCATGCCATTCCACCAGAAATGCTGTCGGATATCACGGTACATCTTCGTACTGCCGGGATGGATAGAATACTGTAAACTGTGCGCTTCTGACATGATCTCCTGCCGGATATCTCCGTTGGGTACACAAAGACACTTACCATGTCGAAGTGTACCATCCTCATGAATATATAACTCTGGTCTTCGTCCTGCCTCACACTCTGCTCTGAGTCGCTGAAGCTTGGAATCTGCCGACTGCGCCATCCGGATCCTCTCGACTATAGTGGACTGAACTTGCATGCTGGCCATCAAGGCCACACTGGAAGGAAGAACAACTTCTATACCCATCTTCTGAAGATCGGCTAACAGCTCTGGCTGCACTGTTAGAAAATAAGCTCCGGCTCTCCTGCTCAATGCATCCGCAACAACATTGGCCTTTCCAGGATGATACTGCAGGTTGACATCATAATCCACAAGAAGCTCCAGCCACCTTCTCTGACGCATGTTAATATCCTTCTGGGTGAAAATATACTTCAGGCTCTTGTGGTCGGTGAAAATCTCCATCCTGTCCCCATACAAGTAGTGCCTCCACAACTTAAGTACAAACACCACTGCTGCCAGCTCCAAGTCATAGGTTAGGTAATTCCTCTCATGATCACGAAGTTGTCGTGACGCATAAGCTATTACCTTCCCATGTTGCATCAGAACACATCCTAAACCTCTGCCTGAAGTATCACAGTACACTGAGAATCCTCCGGTCCCATCTGGAAGCATGAGAATAGGAGCTGTTATCAAGCCTCGCTTCAACTGCTCAAAAGAACTCTGACACTCTGCTGTCCAAGCAAACTGCGCAGCCTTGCGGGTCAACTGCGTCAATGGCGCTGAAATTCGAGCAAAGTCCGAAACAAACCGCCAAGCCGGCCAATCCAAGAAAACTACGAACCTCTGCAACTGTGCTGGACACCGGCCATGACTCAATGGCCACAATCTTCTGGGGATCCACTTCTACTCCTCCTCTAGTGATGATATGACCCAAGTACGAAATACGATCGAGCCAGAACTCGCATTTACTAAACTTGGCATATAACTGGTGCTCTCTGAGGATCTGAAGAACTATACGGAGATGCTGCTCATGCTCCGCCTCACTCTTACTGTAGACCAGGATGTCATCCAAGAACACGATCACAAACTGATCCAAGTAAGGCATGAAGATGCGATTCATGAGGTCCATGAATATTGCCGACGCATTGGTTGCTCCAAAAGGCATAACAAGGAACTCCCAATGCCCATATCTCGATCTAAAAGCTGTCTTCGGGATGTCCTGCTCTCTGACTCTGATCTGATGATAACCTGAGCGCAAATCAATCTTCGAGAATATTGATGCCCCCTTGAGTTGATCAAACAAGTCATCTATCCTCGGAAGAGGGTATATGTTCTTGATTGTCACTGAGTTCAAGGTACGATAATCAACATATAACCTGGACGTATCATCCTTCTTTTTCACAATAAGCATCGGGGCTCCCCAAGGCGATCCACTAGCACGGATGAATCCCTTGGTTCTAAGCTCTTCAATCATCTTGTACAAGATCTCCAACTCTGATGGTGCCATCCTGTAGACTCTCTCTGACACTGGGGCTGTCCCGGGAATCAAGTCTATAGTGAACTCGATCTCTCGCTTCGGAGGCATACCTGGAAGTTCTTCTAGGAAAACATCTAGAAACTCCTCGACTATCCTGGGCAACTGAACTGCTGCTACTGCCATCCACAATACTGGAGGAGATGACTCAACTTCGCCTCGAGAGAAAGAAAACTCTGGCTCGCCTGGAATGCTAAAAACAACCCTGCCAATGT
The DNA here is from genome assembly GCA_029216955.1 of Iris pallida. Classification (NCBI taxonomy): domain Eukaryota; kingdom Viridiplantae; phylum Streptophyta; class Magnoliopsida; order Asparagales; family Iridaceae; genus Iris; species Iris pallida. The sequence continues at coordinate 5,389,057 of JANAVB010026997.1, forward strand.
GGCAGTCTATCCTAGCATACTGGTTCCTCAACCAATCCATCCCTAGGACCACATCATAATCGGCCATCGGGAACTCTATCAATCTAGCGGGGAATTCTCTACCGCTAACTACGATCCGACACGAGGAAAACACTCTATCTACTCCCACAAGTCCGTTACCAGTAAGTATATTAAGCCTTACTGATAATGACTCGGGCTCCAATCCTACCCGTGTCGCGAATCGTGCAGACATAAATAAATGCGATGCACCAGAATCAAATAAAGCTGAAGCTGGAAAGGAGTTGACGAGAATAGTACCTGCCACTACCTCTCCTGGTGCCAATCCTTCCTCCACGGTCATCACCATAGCCTGACCGTGCCCTCGGGGTGCTGGTCCCCTCTGCTGAAATCCTCGCTGCCTGCTCTGACTCTGGGCTTGGACTTGTGCATACTGCTGGGGGTTCTGCTGCTGGAACACTTGGGTCTGAGGCGGCAAGGGCCTCGGCAATGGATACTGCTGCTGCTGGACCGGAGCTGGTCCTCTCACCGAAGAGCTAGAAAGGTTGGACGATAATGAACCACCCCTATTCGGGCAGGATCTAACCCTATGGTCTGGTGCTCCACAAGCCAGACACAATCCTTGTGTCCTGCGATATTCTGCCACTACGTGGCCTGGCTTCCCACAATAAGAACAACCCACTGCGGAAGATTGCTTCTGCTTCTGCTGCTGCTGCTGAGGGTGCGTCGGAGTTGAATGCTGAACCGACGTTACTGAGGCCGCTCGCCTCGGAGCTCCAATAGTCAAAGCCCTGGCTGCCGGGTCCGGTGCTGAAGAGTGATTCATCTGGCCGTGAGATCTCTTCCGACCTCCGGCCCTATCCACAATCCTCTGGGAGGTATACTCATGCCTCCGGGCTGCTCTCAAGACTGCATCAAAAGTCTGATGCTCAAACTGCTCAACTGCCAACAAGATCTCCAGGTGAAGTTCCTGCTAGAACCGCTGGGCTCTATCATACTCGGTTGCCACCAAAGTGGGAGCAAACCGACTAAGTCTGGAAAATTCGGCCGTATATCCGTCGACCGTCCTGTCCATCTGCTTCAGATTGGTAAACCTCGTCTGCAGATCATATCGAGCCACGGCATCGAAATACTTGGTCTGGAATCTCTCTCTGAATACTGCCCAAGCAATGGGTGCTGCTAATCCAACGGCCTGCACTGCCCACCAGCTGCGGGCAAGATCTAACACCTGGCTGCTTCGAGAATCACCTCAGTATCCTGAAGCCAAGCATCTGCTGCAATAGCATCTTCACTACCGTCAAAGAATGGAGGGTTCAAGCGCTTGAAGCTGTTGGCCGCGCTGTTCCCTGGATGACCACCTCTAGTCAAAGCATCTGCCACTGCCTGTTGTAAGGCATCTCCATGACGATCTTGAGAAGCTATCAAGGTCCTGACGAGACCTACCAAAGTGCCATCATCAGGCTCGGCAGGCTAAACTGGCTGGACTGGTGGTTTTTCATCAGAGGGCACGACTCTGGAAGCTACTCCGGAATGCTGGACTTGATCTCCAGGTTGCTGCTGGTCCGCGGGAGGTGCTCCGTCTTGCTGGTCGGTAGGACCACGAACAATACCGCTGAAGAAGACGACATAGGGAACAATAAGGAAGGACCAGGACAGATCAACGATACAAGCATATGATCAGGACAAGAATCCAGGGATTCAGAAGATACGAGCAGAGATTAAGGACGAATACTGATTGAGATATCTATTCGGTAAACCCTCACATATCTTGATTTACAAGACCTGCATGGGCCACCACTTAAACCATGTCACGCCCCAGAACCAGAATACTGGAGAGCGGGGGCAGACATAGCCAGCTACGTATATAAAATGGAATCCATCTCGCTATACGGTCACGGCTGTCTAGGATACATGAGGGTTTATCTATAAGCCAACAGTCTCTTAAGGTCATGAACAGCCTATTGTCTCAATCATAAGCAAGTAAGTAAAAGTTACAAGATGTATGATCATTAAATATACAATAATAAGGCGTCCCAAATATTACATATTCAGCTGATCATGAAGCTAGTCGTTACAAAATGTTAGGACTAGCAAGAGTTTAGTCATACATGATCAACCCTAGGATCTGTTAATCATGTTACAGCCTGTAGGCAGACAGTAAGTAAATACAATCGAGCTAAACAGGTGCTCGTCGGCTAAACGCCTCAAAAGAATAATTTTTACAATAGAGTGGGAGAGCCAAAAATAACCCACTCGTTGCCAGGGTTTCGTCTAGTGGCCACCATCTGGCTGAAAGGTCGGTAGATCCTCTGGAGCTGCTCCAAAATCTGGCCACACAAAACCAGCTGGGTCAGACCCCAGAAAGAGCAAGTGCCACAAAGGAGGCTTCACTAAAGAACTAAAACCAGTACTCAGCACAAGATATAAATAAAAGTAAGAACTGGTAATAAAGAGAATACACTAGGATGATATACGACGAGATAACCATGGAACTATTCAGATAGCCAGGTTACAATCCGTAAACCAAACAAGGACCGGGGTTGTAACCCTTCGTCTGAACAGAACTTGGAAATTCTCACCATTTATCGGTAAAATAAATACAAGCATTATGGTCATGCAGTAATCTGGAACAGGATCAGGGCAAGACTAGACTGGTTAGACTCCGTTCAATCACTTCACGGCCAAACAAGAATTACGGCTTGATACTTTAACTAACTAGGGTTGTCACAAGCCTAATTACTAACAAGATGCAGCAAGATTATTCCACAGCCACAAGCCCTGCAGACCATCCAGGTTCTCCGGGTTAAAAGATTAGAGTTGAATTCAGGTGGGTACATCGTCCAGAAAATGAATGTACCCTTAGGTAGCTTGAAGGGTGCAACACATGACAGTGTGCTGGAAATGAGCCCTACTCGACGGCAGGCTACAGATCCCAAGGCGTGCCCAGGTAACGGGATTGCCTGTAGCTGGGAAATCTCTTCATGACTAATGTATTAATCTAGTTATTAGTCCTTAGTTTATTTCAATAGGTACTCCTGACCGTGGTACTCAGGAGTCCCATCCTAGACATGATGCAAGACAGGACTGGTTTATTTATACAAACACAATCGCCCACGGTGTCCAGATTAATTATACAGGTCATGTCATATCAGGTAGCCGTCGCAACAGCTATTCGAGATAATCATGTCAGGTTATCATGCCAAGTGTACTGGTCAGGAGTACGCCACGACGGGCCACTATCAGCTCATGTCAGGTTATTATGTCAGGAGTGCACCACTACGGGTCACTATCGCGTCATGCTCAATTATCAATTCCAAACATATTTACATAAATTCGTGATTATCAAGTTCAGGACAAAAAGCGTAAGGATATAAAATGGACGTAAAATATCTAATAAAATATCAATATACAGGGCTATAGAAGAGCCAAGCTCAGACAAAATAAAACCAAACATGAGACCAAGTCAGCCAAAAGCCATACGCTCAGTGCCAAGGTCATACGCTTAGGTCACACGCTCCCAAAAGGCAGCGTATGGGGTCCATACGACTTCTTGTCTGGCAAGCGAGCGTATGCGAGCCATACGCTCCCAAAAGGCAGCGTATGGGGTCCATACGACTCCTTGTCAGGCAAGCGAGCGTATGCGAGCCATACGCTCCCAAAAGGCAGCGTATGGGGTCCATACGACTCCTTGTCAGGCAAACGAGCGTATGCGAGCCATACGCTCCCAAAAGACAGCATATGGGGTCCATACGACTCTTTGTCAGGCAAGCGAGCATATGCGAGCCATACGCTCCCAAAAGGCAACGTATGGGGTCTGCGCTGTGCTAAAGAGCGCGCACAACTCAGTGGCACAAGCTAAAAAGCTAGCTCACTGTTCACTGTCTTCTCCAAATGACAAGAACAGCAAGAACTCTAAAGTTGAATCTAAGCTTTAATTGTCCATATCTTGGTCAAAACAAGTCCGAATCCAACTTTCCAAAGGTCAAAACTGGGTAGAATAAAATTCTCTACAATATGAAACCATCAAAACTTGAAAACAAAGAAGTTTGATAGATCAAAACCACCAAAATCCAAAAATAACTAATTTCTAGATCTACAAGAATTAAAGCCTCAAAATGGAAAATGACAAGTTCTAATGTGGTTTAGAATCATGAGGAGAAGCTAATGAAACCATCAAAAGGAGTTCTCTTGTGGAAGCAAGTTGCACTTGCCTATGGTGTTCTTGGTTAGTGGAGAAGAGTAATGGTGGGGGAAGGAGAAGTAAATGAGAATTATGGAGGACAGAGAAGGTTGGTGGGGATAATAAAGAGGGGGGGTTGTGGTGGAAATAAAGGAGAAGCATAGGCTAAGGTGTTCCACCCTTGGCCCATGATGAACCAAGCATTGGGCCGGCCGAACCAAGCCAACCCAAACCGAGAGTTAAACCAAGCCGAGAGCTAAACAAGGAATCATGCAATACAGAATAAAATACGTATATGTATCCTAAAATACGTAATACGAACACAGGCATTACAAGCTTCTTCGTTTGTGGCTGGCCAACTCTAGGCAGTTTGATTGTCAGTGGCTCCATCGTAGGTCTTGGCGCTTGGCCGGACCTTAGCAGTTAGATTATCATTTGCCCCTCTTATGCCGAGAGATTGATCGCATCCTTACACAGAGTGGCCGTAAGGGGTACGGTCTTGCCAGGTTTGCGAGCTTGGAGGTGGATCGTCAGAGGTTCTTCTGATCCTGTGGCCGTCTTAGTATGAGCTTGCACATCTCCTTCACTAAGGTGCCTCTTCGACTTCTCGTATAAGCAGGAGTCCGAGTAGTAGGATTCGACCCCTTTAAAGGGATCGATGTCGGCGAATTCTGTCCTCACGAAGCCGTGTTTGTCTACATACTTGAGGCACTAATGCAGCGTAGAAGGCACAATCATGTAATCGTATATTCAAGGGTGCCCCAGAAGGATATTGTAGGAAGTGTCCGCATCTATGACGTAACAGGTCACTTCTGACTGAAGATCGCCAATTTGGCACTTCAAGCGAATCTTTCCAGTCGGGTAGCTCCTGTCCGAATTAAAACTGCTGATGGTGGTGCTTGTCGGCGTCAGGTGATGCATAGGGATGCAGAGATGATGCAACAGACCCTTCGGGATGATGCTTATGGAAGAACCAGGATCAATGTGCATCCAGTCTACCTTTACGTCACCGATGTATCTAGTGTAGTATAACAGAAGATCATGCAGATTGATTTTGATGAGCATATCCTGTGGAGTGAAGACAATGTTGGGCATCGCTCCTGTGCAAGCGCTGTCTTGGAGATCTGCAGGCGGGCTCTCTCCCGTGAGGTTGACCTAAGCTAGATATGCGTCGGCATTCTGGAGTGCATCGCTCAAAGCCGCGCGAACATCCTTAGAGAGTCTCAGGAGCTCGTATAATGATAATTTGGCCGGTGTGTTGGCCAATTGCGCCAAGATGTCAAAGTTGTAGGGCCTTTCCAGCCCATGAGATGCCTCTTTTCGGAGAGATTTGTCAAAGCGAGTCTCCTTCGGCCTAGGCTTGTCGGTCTTTGGAGGTTGAGAAGGTCCTGGAACGTCAGTAGTAGCCGGCTGATAGTCTTCAACCGAGTTATCCGGTGTAGGTTGAGATTGCGCACCCAACCGGGTGACAACAGTTGTGGCTTCTTCGACATCTGCCGAGATTGTACGACAGGATCTGACCTTTCCACCCTTCTTTCTGCCAATAGGAAGTGGTATGGACTGAGTCACTTCATGTACCAAGTCTGGATGGACCCACATGACTTTCCCTCATGACGTGGTAAGGGGTACTAGACCAGTAGCCTGATCTCGAGGAGGTGGAAGGTTAGCAATCTCCATTGTCGCCCGAGGGATGGGTATCACGCCGTCTTGAGTTTCTGTCGGAGGGAAGCTGCCAAATTGTACGAACACCATGTTGGCTGCCACGATTACCTCCTCGAAATCAATGGCCATAGCCTTCGAATCGATGAGATGTTGGATGTATCACTTTAGTTGGTAGCAGTCGTGTGTAGCATGGTGGACGTAGCGATGGTAATGATAGTAGTTTGGGCTCTCCATTTCTGCCGACCGAGGTTCCCGTCTTGGTGGAGGGAGCTGAATTCTATCTCCTTGTATGAGCATGTCCAAGATGGGCTTGACATGGCTGTCTTCGAAGGAATAGGTTATTTGCGGCCATTGCTTATCTGTCGATTTTGACTCAGGCTTCTGGGCTGTGTCGGCCACCATAGCCTTCTTGGCCTTGTTGTCCCGATTGTTGGAGGAGTTACCACCATTGTTGTTGTTGGTATTAGGGCGCTTTTCCATGTCTTCTCCCTCCGAGATGTGCAATCCCAGTTGGCGAGCCTTCTTCAACCTATCCTCGGCGCTAGTGGCACTGATGATGAACATCTTCCAGTCCTTGAATTGACTTTCACCCATCCAGAGGCTGATTGTTGGGAGCAGTCTCTTTTGGCAAATTTCAATTAAGGAGGAATCCGGATTATCAGACGGCAACTTCATTGCGGTTTGGCGAAACCGCTCAATATAGTTCCTTGTCAGCTCCTTCTCCCCTTGAACGACGTCTATGAGGGTGGATATTGTGACGTCCTGTCCTACTTCATAGAATCTTTCCAAGAATATGTGCTTGAAGCTGGCGAAGGAGTGGATGCAGTTGTCTGGCAGGTTACGGTACCAGTCGAAGGCGACCCCTTCCAATGCTCCGATGAATAATCGTGTAAGGATGGCATCGTTATGGGGCAGATGGTCGGTGGTGACCTCGAAGTAAGTGATGTACCGACTTGCGGAGGTCTTCCCATCATATCGATTGATGTGGAATGGTTTATACTTTGGTGGAAAGGGAAAATCTCTCCATGCAGCGGGATACAGTTATCGTATCCTGATGTCTTGGCAGTTTTTTTCGGCGTGGAACATGGCTCGGAGCTCCTGGACCTCTCTTCTTGTTTCCCTGGCCTCATTCGCAGTGGTAGGAGCTGACAACTCAGGAAGATTATTGTCCGGGTTTGGTGCCGCTGAGTTCGAGTCCGCATTGACCGCGGGACCCAAGTTTGTTTGGCCAGGCGTCCCTCCTTGCAGAGTAGGGAGGTCTACTTTGATCTCGTCCACCGATTTGACCAAAGTGTGCAGTATGGCCTCCAGAGTGTCGTTGCGTTGGCGATCACTGGGACCATCTTGTTCGTCGTTTGTCATGAATGCCGTCCTCACACGAGTAGAAGTGGAAGGGACGGTAGATGACGTGCCTTCCGAATCATACCCCTATACCGAGAAGTCATCGGGGTATGTGAGAATGTTCTCCTCTGGTTTGGACTCAGAAGGAATAGTACCCCCAGCTTCGGAGTTTGCCTCGTCTTGAGAGTCGTAGATGTCCTCGGGGACGTCGGGATCTGCTAAATCTAATAGGAGAGTTGTTTCCCCCGACTCGTCTCCTTGGAACATCGGATTGTCGTAGATGTTCGGAGGAGTGCTAACCCCAGTTCCAGCAACCCCCAGTGATGTGGATGATGAATCTTCCACTGTAGCAGATTTCGTCTTTGAATGGGTTCCTTGGAAAACTCCGGTGGTGGGCAACCGTTTAGATGACAGTTTCTTAGTCATAGTGGTTGAAATCTTCAGGCTAGAAACGTTTATCTTCTTCCCTCTCCCATCAGCAGAGATTTTTTAAGTAGAGTTGCAGGAGACGACGGAAGGTGCCTCATCCTCTGAGCTCGGCTATTGTAATCTTTGGAAGACGGACTGCCGGTCTTCTCGTACCATCGCGTTGTTGCAATAGCAGTTGACGATGACTTGGGTGCAGTGACGTCCGTGGAAGGAATCTTTGTACCCCGAGGCCTCTTCTCTTTCCTTGCGCTTGTGGAGGATAGCCTCACGCAAGTCAGATGGGTCTGGAACGACCATGTTTGCTTCCTGGGTTTTGGGAGACTTTTTGGAACCACTTTGTCCGTTTGTCGTCGGGGGCTGAACTCGAGTGGTTCTATACAACTTTCCATCAGAGGCCCGTATTACAGTTTGTGGAGCGCTCGGATGGCCAGAGGTCGGGACAGCGGACTGAGCTCGTCAAGGTCACGCTGCCCTAGACTTCTTCACTCTAGTGCGTGAGGGCACATAGTAGGAAGAGTCTAATTAGTGCTGCAGAGAGTCAGGCATATTTTCTCGGGAGCATGAGAGATCAGGACCATAGGAGAGGCGATCGAAGACTGAGCCGCGTGGAGCAGACAACATGCGGCTGGAATCAACAGTCTTCATGCGGCTGGCAATCGTAGCCGCATGGGCTTACTTAATGCGGCTGGAAGTCTCGACCGCATAAGTCTTCTCCATGCGGCTGTAAATCTTAGCCGCATGGGTATTCTGCATTTGGCTGGAAGTTTCGGTCGCATAGACATCATGCATGCGGCTGGCAATCTTAGCCGCATGAGTGTTCAGCCTGCGGCTAGTGCCTTTGTTCGGCTTCTTCCTGGAGCACATAGAATCACTCTTTGCCCCTACAAGTCCGACATCGTAGTGCTTTCCTCTGCCGGACTTGGGGACAGCAGAGTCCTCTATGGCTTGAAGTGGAGCCGCATGAGAGTTGTCTTCGCGGTCTTGGGCAGCAGAGAGTACTCCGTCCAGAGCTTGGGGAGGAGCAAATGATTTTGGCCTCCACTGTAGGAACGAAATCGTAATGCACAATACTCTAGAGGGGGGTGAATAGAGTTGGCAGCGGAATAATGCTAATTAAACAATGTTAGCAGGAAGATCACAGAATAATAATCACAACTAAGTAAAGTAAAGGCAGAGATAAGAAAGCAAACGCAAAGACAGCAATATATACTGGTTTTCCTCTGTTGAGGACTAATCCAGTCGGTAGAAGTCTTGCTACCAGTTGAATCCACTATTGGCAAAACCGTAAGTTTTCTTACGAAGTCCTTGCAACTTCTACAACGCGAGCTTTGATACGAAGAACTCGTCCAACTTGAATTGTGAAGAGGTATTCTTCAATCAAGCCTTCTGATTACAATCTCTCAGAAACTTCTAGACCGTACCGCACTGGCAAATTGACTAGAGGATTATAATTGGCTTGGGATCTGAAATTTAAAGCTCAAGAAAACTCTTTGGAAGACTGAAAGCTTTAGATAGAGAGAAGATTGAAAGTGAATGAGTGAGTTAAAATGATCGAAATCCTTCTCTATTTATAGGAATTCCAAAGACAGAATTCTGGCAGAATTCGGACAGAATTCGGGCAGAACACTTTGAGAAAATTTCGGTCAAATCCGCAACTGCAGGAGGACCAAGTTCCAGAGAATTCAAAAATCAAACGGCCACCAACCGAACTCTGGCCGAACTCTGGCCGAGTTCTGTCAGGGTTAGGTCAGGTTTTAAAAATATTGTTTTTGATGATTTTTGAAAACCTTTTTGAAAACCTTTTTAAAACTTTTGTTTAAAAGAATGTTTTTCAAAACAAAAGGTATTTTAAAAGTATTTTGAAAACATTTTGGAATAGCCTATTTGCCAGTACGACTCGGTGTACAACATATTCTTAGACTCAATAAAATGGAAAATATATTGCTCAAAGGAAATACAGACTCGAACAGGCAAACATAGCTTCGGTCTTGAACTGTGTAGATAACTGTTCTTGTTCATGTCCAAGAGTTCGATACATCCTGACTTGCTTCACATATCGAGACAGAGTTTGATCAATTATTAAAATCAGGTTGACCATATGACCAATGGGCCAACAATCTCTCCCATTTTGATAATTGACAAACTATGAATGATATAACATTTAAGCTTGAAATAAAATCAAAAATTGTTCATGTCCTGCATTTTCTTAAAAGAAAGTTAGATCTTTATTTTTCTCCCCCGTTGTCATTTGGCAAAATAATTGCAAAAGAGTAAAAACTCCCCCGCAATCAATGCATAAATAACAAACAGTGAAGAAACACAAGAAAATAAACATGATAAATGATAGTAAAGAAAATATGAATGACATCACAGGCATGTATTTGTACTCAGGCAGTTTATAATAAACAAAGAATTATATCACATGCAGTTTATAGTAGAGAAGCAGCTAAAGAAATGCGAAGTAAATAAACTTATGTGAATCATAAAGTATGAATCTCATAAAGATAAAGATAAAGATGTTCAAATGACATTAAATAAAACAAATCCAGTACAAGTCCTCAAAAAATACTGATAATAAAGTCTGAAAAAAGAAAAACTTGGAATGTCGGAGCATTTCCAAGTATACAGGAGATAATATCTAAGTCTCATATCAACTAACATATCACAACTCCTCATCATCATCAGTATGATGACCAGCATGTCCAGAAGGACCAACTCCAGAGGTACCCGTGCCAGAAGGGTGAGGAGGAGCGCCAGTGTAAAACTCACCGACATAGTCACGAGGAGGAGCACGGTCAGAACGGTACCAATCATATGCGTTACCGGGCTGGAAGTAGGCATGAACAGCCTCATCCTCACAGCGGTAACCAGAGAAAGCTGGATCTTTAGGGATGGAACCGGCTGAATGTCCAGTCTGGGCGAAACGAAGATCAGCTAAAGAATTTGCAATCGCCTGATAATGGGTGACGTCGTGGAACTCACGTTCGCGGGCCATGTCCGTCATAGAGACGTGCAAATCTGAAAGGTGCTGGTATATGCCCTAAAAAGTCATAGTATACTGCTGAGGAGGTGGAGAAGGTGGAGCAGTAGCAGTAGCAGGAGCAGTAGGAGGAGCAGATGCAGTCATACTGCGACGAGATAACTTGAGAACCTTGGGCTCAGGGTCTTAAGTACAAGTAGATAAGTCAATGTCGAAATGCTGAAAGATGCGTGGGAGAATCATCGCATAAGAGAGATTTCTATCTCTTGTACGACAACGTCCCATCATCTAAATAATGGTCTTAGGGGCAGAAAATGGAATCCCCTTAAGAATGTGATACATAGCAGATAATTCAAGAGACGTGACATCATCCTTCGAAGTAGACTTCGGAAGGAGAGTAGAATAAATGATACGGTGCAATTCATAATTAAACAAGTTCAAGTTGTTTGCCTTGAACTTTCCAGAGCGAACTCTATCAGGTGCACAAAGTTCAGCTTTGAAACTGGTAAGTGTCGTGCCTTCGGGGAAATCAAACTTAGTGATGTCAACGAGCGGTTCATCTTCGTTGGGAATACCAAGGATCTCCGCTAAGAGAACATCATTGAAATTGATATCTAATCCTCCAACACGTATGCTTACATCAAAAGTGTTTAATATAATATTGCAGTAAAATAGTCTAATGGCATTAGTTACTATGGGAAAACAGAGTTTAACAAAATACTGTAACCCTAATGCCTCAAAGAAATGACGATGATCAGGAAATACAGTCCACTTGATGGGTGCGCCTGTGCATATGGATCTCATGGAGAAGTCTCCATACCACAGTAAGGCTTCGTCTAGGGTTTGAAAGTAAAACCCGTCGAATGCGCCGTCGCTAGATTGGACTGGCAAAAATAGGAAATTTATGGGTGGATCCGAAGATGAACCTTCCTCACTTGGGTTGGTTGTCTTCTTCCTCTTAAAGGGGTTGAATCCCTTAGGTGCCATTTGTGCAAATAAAAGGAAATAGCACGAAATTGAAAGGAGAGGAAACAAGGAGTTATACCTTCCGAGATTGGAGTATGTTGTAGAGAATGAAGAACTCCGCACGAATCCAAAGTTTGGATTAATTTTACTACTTGGATTGGAAGAGAGGGAGTGATGAAGAACTAGGGTTTGGGGTTCTCCTCGCGCGGCTGCTGGTTCTGTTTGATGTGGTTTGGAAGCAATGGGGAAGAAAGGCTCTCGGGTTCTGGTTATATAACCTGACACCCTCAACCGAACTCGGGCCGAATTCGGTCCGAAGTCTAGCCGACTTCGCCTGGGTTTGGTTTGGAACACTTTCTTTTTCATTGGCTCATTTTAAATATTTAATTCAAAGATTAGTAATTTCAACCTTCAATTAACATAATTAATATTATTTTATAGATTAAATATTATTACACAGCGACTGTTTCAGATTAGCTGTAGGAGTACTATCCCAGCTGGCGGAGGTTCACCGGGGAACTCTTAAGTACCGCTTCACTTCAACCGTAGTTGTGGTGACATACAGACTCTTTATTGGCTTGTCTCTAACACAGTTTTTGCATATTGAAATAAAATCATAAAATAAAATCAATTAATATTATTGACGTCCAAAATTCCTAATTCTCGACGTAAATAATTGAAACGATCTTCTGCTAGAGGTTTTGTGAAAATATCAGCTAATTGATTCTCAGTATCTATGTATACAAGGTCAATATCTCCATTTTGATGATGATCTCTAAGAAAATGATGTCGAATCTCGATATATTTTGTACGAGAATGACATACAGGATTCTTAGTCAAATTAATAGTGCTCGTGTTATCACAGAAAATAAAAATGTGTGTATAAAATAAATCATAGTCTTCCAAGGTTTGTTTTATCCATAAAATCTGAGCGCAACAACGTCCTGCGGCGATATACTCAGCCTCTGTTGTTGATAGGGCGACAGAATTTTACTTTTTACTAAACTATGAGACTAAAGCCTTGCCTAAGAAATGACATGTGCCACTGGTACTTTTTCTATCAACTTTGCATCCAGCAAAATCTGCATCCGAATAACCAGTAAGGTCAAAGGACTTAGTTTTAGGATACCACAAGCCAACAGAAGAAGTGCCCTTAAGGTATCGAAAGATACGCTTAACTGCGCACAGATGTGATTCCTTTGGATTAGCTTGAAAACGTGCACACAGGCAAACACTAAACATAATATCTGGACGACTAGCAGTTAAATAAAGTAAACTACCGATCATACCTCGATACTTACGTGTGTCGACCGGCTTGCCTTGTTCATCAATATCAAGCTTTGTTGAAGTTGCCATCGGAGTGCCAATAGGTTTGACATTGTCCAGATCGAACTTCTTTAGCAAATCTTTTGTGTACTTGGCTTGATTTATGAACGTCCCATTGTCAGTTTGTTTGATTTGCAGTCCGAGAAAGAATTTTAGTTCTCCTATCATGCTCATCTCAAACTCATTCTACATACACTTAGAAAATTCTTGACACAGAGATTCATCTGTAGATCCAAATATGATATCATCTACATAGACTTGTATTAAAAGAAGCTTACCATTAAAGGACTTAATAAAAAGTGTAGTGTCAACCTTGCCTTTTGAAAAACTGTTGTCAAGTAGAAAAGTGCTTAGACGATCATACTAAGCACGAGGGGCTTGTTTCAAACCGTACAAAGCTTTCTTCAACTTAAAAATATGATCAGGGTTTTTAAAATCTGTGAAACCTGGAGGTTGTGCTACAAAAACTTCTTCTTTTATAAAACCATTTAAAAATGCACTCTTGACATCCATTTGAAATAATTTGAAATTATGAAAACATGCAAATGCACATAACATGCGAATGGATTCTAATCTCGCAACTGGGGCATAAGTCTGATCGTAGTCGATACCTTCTTCCTGATTGTATCCTTGAGCTACGAGTCGAGCCTTATTACGAGTCACTAAACCATTCTCATTTAGTTTATTTCGGAATACCCAACGAGTGCCAATGATCGGACGATCAATAGGCTTGGGAACAAGTTCCCAAACTTGATTCCGTTCAAATTGGTTTAATTCCTCTTGCATAGCATCTATCCAAAAACTATCACTACATACTTCATTAATAGTTTTGGGTTCTAGCTGTGAAATAAAAGCAACACTAGAAATAATATCTCTTCTGGATGTACGAGTACTTACACCTTTGGTAATGTCACCAATTACCAAATCCTTTGGATGATCAGCCATAAATTTTAATCTTTTCGGCAGACTCTGAAGGTAGCTGGTTCCTGGATCTTCTCTATGAGGATCAGCTAGTACCGAGCTTGGTTGAGAATCAGCTGTTGTTGCGCTTGGTACAGTTGGATCTTCGTCATTGTCATCGATAGTCATTTGATTCAGTTCATCAAAAGTGACATTGATTGATTCTTCGATGATCATGGTTTGTTTGTTGAAGACTCTGTATCCTTTGCTCTTGGCTGCATAACCTAAAAATATACCTTCATCGGCCTTTTCGTCAAACTTTTCCAAATTGTCTTTTGTATTAAGAATAAAGCATTTACAGCCAAATATTCTAAAATAAGAAACTGATGGAATTCTATCAAACCATAACTCAAATGGAGTCTTCTTCGATTTGGGTCAAATTTGAGAACAAAACAAGCTGTATTGACAGCTTCAGCCCAGAAATATTTGGGTAGACTAAACTGGTTTAACATTACTCTGGCCATTTCGGATAGAGTTCTGTTCTTACGTTGTACAACTCCATTTTGTTGTGGAGTCCTAGGGCAGGAGAACTCGTATACAAAACCGTGTGTGTCACAAAAATGCTCAAACTCTGCATTCTCGAATTTGCCACCATGATCGCTTCTAATACGAGTGATCATGTAACCTTTTTCATTCTGTACTTTCTTACAAAAGGCGACAAATTTGGATAATATATCATTCTTGCGTGTCAAGAAGTATACCCACGTGTATCTAAAGAAATCATCTACAATTACGAAAGCATAAAGCTTACCTCCGAGGCTAGCAACTCTGCTAGGACCAAATAAGTCCATATGAAGCAATTGTAGAGGTCTAGTAGTACATACTCCGTTTACTGACTTGAATGTGGATCTGGTAGCTTTGTTCTTTTCATATTGGCTGCATACCGAGTCCTTTTTGAATGTTATGTCCGGTAAACTGTGTACTAGCTTCTTTGTGGATAATCTTGATATTGTGTCCATATTAGCGTGACCGAGTCTCATATGCCACAGATGACTCTCATCGCTTTTAGCCATTAAGCATCTACCTGAAATGTTAGTTTCTTCCAACAAATAGAAAACATATATGTTGTCTTTCCTGATACCTTCAAAGATAATACTACCAGTTGAGCTATCAACTATAGTACATTTGTCTTTGCCAAAGTTGATACCATAACCATGATCAGCCAAATAACTTATGCTAAGTAGATTATCTTTCAACTCGGTAACCAGACAGACATCTTTAATAACAGGATAGGAAGACTTACCAACATCACCGATATGAATAATATACCCTTTCAAGTTATTACCGAAGGAAACATAGCCTTCCTTCTTTTTTTTCGACAGTGTTGCAAATAGTGTAGCGTCACCGGTCATATGCCGTGAGCAACCGCTGTCGAGGATCCATTTACTTCTAGAATATGAAAGGTGTTGCACTTACAAAACAGTTTACAGATAAAACTTTTGGTACCCATTTCTTGTAGGGTCCTGAAATGTTAGCCTTTGGTATCCAAGCATAAATATTTAAATCAACAAGCTTTCTGATTCTACATACAGATGAAATATGACCAATGAGGCCACAATAATGACATTTTGTATGTCGAGTGTTGAAAGCTGAGTGGTGTGCATGGTTGGTAGGTTTAAGTTTTCTAGTATAGAAGAAAACATACCTATAATCCTGTTTGGGCTTAACCTTTTGGGGTAAAGGTTTGATAGGGTTAGGTCTGACAGTGTTTGGCTTGGGAATGTTCCGATTTTTCGGTAAGTGACACGTGTTAGGGAAGGAAGCAGCAGTCTCAGGCTGTTTTCCTAACCTAATTTCCAATCTTTTGGAAGTGTCATACAACTTAGTATAATCAGAAGTGAGTATTTCCATTCTGATTTGTGCACATCGAAGACTTTTCTTCTCTATAGAAAGTTCTTCTTTGAGTTGTCAATAACTTTGTCTTTCTCTTCAGATGACTTGGTAGTCTCGTGTAATAAGAGCTTGATAAGGAAAGCTCACCAGACTCACTAACATTATTTCTAACCTCAGCTAGTTGGTCGGTAAGTCTTCCTATTTCTCCTTTGTACTCTTTGAGTACCTTCTTAGAGGTCTGATATTTGCTACGCAGTTTCCTGTAATCAGTCATCAGTTCACTGAAGGCATCTCCTAATTGCTCAAAGGTAAAGTCATCATATGTATCAACTACAGGTTCAGTATGTACCTGATCGGATGCCATAAAGCATACGTTTGCAGCGTCTTCTGATTGTTCGTCTTCTGAGTCGCTGGCTTCACTTTCATGCCATATGCTGGTATTGGCATATCTCCGAGATGTTGATCTCTTCAGGTTCCATTTTTTATACCTGTTGCTCTTCTTGCTTGATGATGAGTTTGTTGGACAATTTTTCTTCATGTGTTCCTTTTTCTTGCAGCCATAGCAGACAGCATCATCTTGATACCAGTTGTTGCTGTTGTTTTCTTTGGCTCTCTTTTCATGTCTCATGAATCTCTTGAATTTCCTTGCTAGGAGTGCTTGATCTTCAGCATCAGATTCACTGCTGTCTGAGTTACCTTCAGCAGCTTTTCTATGCTAAGCCTTGAAAGCGATCGTCTTCTCCTTTGGTGCAGGCTCTTCAAAATCTTGTAGCTCCAGTTCATGAGTGAGTAGGTTACCCATGAGTACTTCGAGGGACATAGTTGTGAGGTCGTTTCCTTCAATGATTGCAGTAGTCTTTGGAATCCAGTTCTTGGTAAGCGCTCGCAGGAGTTTACGAATCTTTTCATGGTTACTGTACTCTTTACCAAGGAAGGACAAAGGATTTACAATATCTAAGAATCTTTCGAACACCTGAGTAACTGTTTCGTTGGGCTTCATCTTGAACACCTCATACTCTTGAGTAAGTCTGCTGACTTTTGATTCTTTGACTTGAGTCGTGCCTTCATGTGTGACTTCAAGTAGCTTCCACACTTTATTATCCGTTGTGCAGATAGACACCCTGTTAAATTCAGTTCTGTCTAAAGTACAAAATAGAGCGTTAATAGCACGTGCGTCAAGTCTGGCCTTTTTCTTTTCCTCCTCTATATATCTGCTATGGGGTTTTTCAACTAAAACTCCATCAACATTTATACGAGGTGGCTTTTGATAGCCATCAATAACAATAGACCATAAATCAAAGTTAAGAGATTTCAAGAAGAAACTCATCCGTGTTTTCCAATAGGTATAGTTCGTACCATCAAACGGTGGAGGTCTGTTTGTGGCCGGGCCTTCACTTATGAATTTCACAGTTGCCATGTGTTGTGCTGTGATCTATATAATAATTAATTAAATGAATAAATAATTGCAATGTTACCTTGCTTTACCTGTAACACCCGCTCTGATACCAATTGTAGGAACGAAATCGTAAAGCACAATACTCTAAAGGGGGGGGTGAATAGAGTTGGCAGCAGAATAATACTAATTAAAAAATGTTAGCAGCAAGATCACAGAATAATAATCACAACTAAGTAAAGTAAAGGCAGAGATAAGAAAGCAAACGCAAAGACAGCGATGTATACTGGTTTCCCTCTGTTGAGGACTAATCCAGTCGGTAGAACTCTTGCTACCAGTTGAATCCACTATTGGCAAAACCGTAAGTTTTCTTACGAAGTCCTTGCAACTTCTACAACGCGAGCTTTGATACGAAGAACTCGTCCAACTTCAATTGTGAAGAGGTATTCTTCAATCAAGCCTTCTGATTACAATCTCTCAGAAACTTCTAGACCGTACCGCACTGGCAAATCGACTAGAGGATTGTAATTGGCTTGGGATCTGAAATTTAAAGCTCAAGAAAACTCTTTGGAAGACTGAAAGCTTTAGATAGAGAGAAGATTAAAAGTGAATGAGTGAGTTAAAATGATCGAAATCCTTCTCTATTTATAGGAATTCCAAAGACAGAATTCTGGCAGAATGCGGGGAGAACTCTTTGAGAAAATTTCGGTCAAATCAGCAACTGCAGGAGGACCAAGTTCCAGAGAATTCAAAAATCAAACGGCCACCAACCGAACTCTGGCCGAACTCTGGCCGAGTTCTGTCAGAGTTAGGTCAGGTTTTAAAAATATAGTTTTTGATGATTTTTGAAAACCTTTTTGAAAACCTTTTTAAAACTTTTGTTTAAAAGAATGTTTTTCAAAACAAAGAATATTTTAAAAGTATTTTGAAAACATTTTGGAATAGCCTATTTGCCAGTACGACTCGGTGTACAACGTATTCCTAGACTCAATAAAATGGAAAATACATTGCTCAAAGGAAATACAGACTCGAACAGGCAAACATAGCTTCGGTCTTGAACTGTGTAGATAGCTGTTCTTGTTTATGTCCAAGAGTCCGATACATCCTGACTAGCTTCACATATCGAGACAGAGTTTGATCAATTATTAAAATCAGGTTGACCATATGACCAATGGGCCAATATCCACTCCCTGCGAGCTTTCTTCGTGCGGGTTCACTTCTGGACCGGGCCAGCGCTCCCGTCGGAGAGCATTTCTTCAAACGCCTGTTGGTCGAAGCGGACTACCATCTTCGGTTGTGTGGAGCCAAGTTTGGCTGCATCCCAACTTCTCAACCGTGGAGAAGTTTGTCCCCAGCAGAGTCGTCATCGTGTTTGCCATGAATTATAAAAGAACAGAACAATTATATCGGAGGACTGGACTTTTACTTCACAATACAAATACGCTCATACAAAGAAAGCCTAGGGACGAAAACCTAGGTACAGCAATCTAAGTACAATTGATTAGTTTTTCTGGGAGATGAGGGTAGAGGCTCGGAAAAGGGACGACAGCTCTGCCTTACTCCTTGGACGATCGGATGCAGCCTTGGCTCCGGTGAAGAATTGCTCTTGGACGTGTGGGAAGACTTCCTTGCGCATTCGGTTGCTAGATCTCTGGATGTCTCTGTAGTGCTCTCTCTCTCTTTTTTCGCTCCTCTGTCTATTTCTCTCTCTCTGCTCTCGTCTCCTGAATTCTCTAGCGTTTGCAAGAGAATGGCACCTTGCTATTTATAGAAGTGGGGTGTGATCATTAGGATTTGCAAATGATTGCCTCCTTGAAAAGTCAGCGGTTAAGGACCAATTAATCTGGGCCATTCATTCTGATTGTAAAAAATCTAGGTAATTAATATGGATTGCATCAAATCTCTGTGGGCAATAAATGTTGATTGCCATAAATATTCGTGATTTGTGATAGCCTGCCACGTGTCCAATTTGCTTGATTTGATTTGATCAGGACAATTATGTCGATTGCAACAAATCTAATTTTGTTAGGATTTGTTAGCACCCATAATTCCAGGGAAGATAAAACTGCCACGTGTCTCAATTGTAGAGAAGAGCGCCATGTGTCTCAACTGGACCGTCCTGGCCGAGCTGCATATGAGGGGGTCCTCTCAGCCGCATGAAACATACAGCCGCACGTGGATGGGCAGCCGCATGGGGATGGGCAGCCGCATGGAGATAGGCAGCCGCATGCAGATGGGCAGCCGCATGGGGATAGGAAGCTGCATGCAGATGGGAAGCCGCATGGAGTGGCCTCGGGACTTGGTGGATTTTGCCCGTTGTAAGGAGATTTTCTCCTCTTTCCTAGGATCACGCCATCATGTTAGTCATTATTGCGTCTTTATGTTAGAGCTGTCATAGCCGTTATTTGTCAAAGCAGCCGTCAGGTCATTAAATGCAGCCGAATGTCGAGAAGAACTGTTGAAGGCCACGTGACTTCTTTCTGAGCCGCATGGATCTATCCGATCCGCATGGACCCCTGAGCCGCATGGACGTCTGAGCTGCATGGGGATCCTGAGCCACATGGGGATCCTTCTGTAGGAGTTGCATAGGTCTTTCTTTATTCTTTTTCATGCTTCTACAACCAGTCATATGCTGCACCAGCTAAACAGCCAACAAATACTCTAGTAAGAAGAGCATCATTTGGTTGAAGTTGATCAGTCATTACTTCAAAGTGGTTGAGGTATTGACTTGGAGATGTGCTGCCATCAAACAACATAATAGGTGGGGGTTTGTATTTAGGAGGAAATTGGACCTCTTTTCATTCTATGGGATAGGGCTGTTTGATCCCAAGCTTCTGTAGGCCATCATTCTGTTTGAAAGCTTCAAATTGAGTTTGTAAAAGTTTTACAGCCTCATTGGTATCTCCTGTTGATTGCGGAGTAGTAGATTGATTCAATATGTTAGGAGGGGTACCGTATAATAAGTACCACCCCCTGCACCGGATTCACTTGGAATAGCCTGTGCAGGAATGGAAGCAGTGTGAGAAGATTGTACCCCCAGATCAATATTGGTGGAAACTGCTGTTGTCATAGGTTCTTGAGTCAGAATCAGATTCACGACTGGTGGAACTGTATGTTGTGCCATAATTACAGCATGCATGCCTGCCATCATCTCAGCCATGTTCTTTAAACTCCCTCCAAAGTAGCAATTCTCTGCTCTTTACTGGAAGAATGGAGGTAACTTGATCTTCTATGATGACATAAGCAGTCACTTCTCTAGCCTCTGAAGACGAGCTAGTAGAAAGAATGGTCCTTTCAGAACATTTACTTTCAGCATCAAAGTCACATAAAGAACAACCCCCAGAATAAGTGATAGGGATATCTTTTTGACTGAAAGAATCTTGTGTGAATCAAGAAGATTCCTTTGACTTATTGTGTCTCGGCTTCTTGATCTAGTATATTGGTATACTCCTTCACCGGATTCATAAATCCGATCTAAGTATTGCTGACTAGGATTACGGGATGTATTACGTCTTGGACGTTTTCCACCCCAGTGCTTCGAGATGTCATGTTGACATGAGCAAAGAGTAATTTATCTTCGTCCACTAGGATTGGTTCAGGAGTCTGAACATAGTTCAAACGATCAAAGATGGGCCGCTTGGCTGACTGACAGCAACATTTGATAAAAACTTCATGATGGTGGTTGTAATGATGTTCTTGTTGTTGGACCACCGCTGGACGGAATGGATTTGCAACCTTCCGCTTCTGTCTTAAGAGTTCACCTAGGTCACTAACAGGACGGGAAGAAGTTGCAGAAACGTAGTCCTTGATGATATTCGGGACATGGTTCCTGTTTCTGAGGTGTCCTGTACCTTGAGTGTACAAGGACGTGCTAAGCTGGTTAGCATAAGTCACATGATCCTTCACCTCAGCATTCTTCCTCTGGTACAAGTTAGAAACTGGTACAGATTGTGCTTGATACATCTTGTGATTTCCCAAGGTTGAGCCTAGTTGGCACCTGTTGATATAGGTGCACAAGTCTGACAGAGGGGCTGCTTGTGCATCTACTTGAGATACTAGTAATTTGCCTCGTCGGGATCATAAAATACATAAGGTTGGTAGATCCTGTCCTGACCTCTTTGGAGTAGGCAAAATGCCCTTTTTCATGGAAGGTTTGTTCTAAATATAACTCATCTTCCTGACAGAGATTTGGTTATCTCTGTTAAGGAGAGCAAAATTTCAATTTGAATTGGCAGTACTTTCCACCCAGTCAATGACTCGAGCAGAATGAGGAAAGGCTAAAGAGCGTTTTCCTTAATTTAGTGGATTCTCACTAAATTTCTAGTTTGGTGACAAAGAGGGAGTCACTAGACAGTGCTTCTCTTTATATTGTGCTAGTGCAGAAGTACGTGCAGGTTGTGCCAGGACATGAACCTGCGCAAGTTGTGCCGGAGCAGAAACATGCGCAAGTTGCGCTGAAGTAGGAACATGCACTAGTTGTGCCGGAGAAGAAAAGACCAAAGGGCACCTTTTTTGTTTTGGACAACAGTGTGTCGAGACATAGTCTCCTTCGATTTCAGAGTCGGAGAAGTAGAGGGATTAGCCAAAAGGCTATTTTCCTTAGGTTGCGCCGAAGCAGTGATGGGCACAAGTTGCGTAGAAGCAGGAGATTGTGCCACCGAGGACTTAGGAGTCCAAACAGAGCGCGTCTTGCTCTTAACAGCGGCAGCAGTGCGCTTGGCACCTCTAACATTGATCATGGTCTCGTAGGCTGTCTGGTCGACTTGAACGACCAGGGTCTTCTACGTCTTGCCGATTGACGCGATATCACATTGAGTTGTCACTTTCTCATCGGAGGAGAAAGTCGTCCCCAGCAGAGTCACCATTTTGTTTGCAAAGAACAAAAAGTTTTATTACAAACTAAGAAAAAGAGTACAAGAGTATAATTGATTTCTGGGGAAGTATAACTATAGGAATCTGATCAGAAGGCGATCACTTTATCCCTCGTACGATGTGATATCGAAGACACGAGCCTATAGAGAATGCAACAACACTTTAGCAGAAGATTATGATCACCCTTGATGTCTTGTGATTGATTTGAAACTCTATTTATAGAGTTCTTAAAATAACTGTTTAGCAGTTATTCTGGGTTGCACACACTTCAGGTTGCGTGCCTCTTGTTTACTTGTGCAAACGGTTACACTAACTGCTATGGATGTGTGGCATCATTTGATTGAGATGTGCGTGGTCATGAACAGTATAGTGGGCACGTTCTGAGAAGTTAGTAGCTTGTGCGCCACGTCACTGTCCTGAACACCATTTGATCACCTTGCGCGTGGGGGCAACGTAACAACCTACACGAACGGTTTGCACCAACTGCTGTAGACGCGTGGCATCATTTAATTAAGATGTGTGTGGTCGTAGACAGTATAGTGGGCACGCTCTACGAAGTTGATGGCTTACGCGCCATGTCACCCTGTTTTAAAATAAGAGTTGATCAAGCGGCACCAATTTGTCAGGCTGTGCATAGGTGCAACTCAACGACTGGCACCTTTGACTAGGCTGTGCTGTACTGATTAATCCTCGTACCATACAGTTGTTTGTGCGAACCAGCTGTCAACATTAATTACATATTGGCAAAATCTTTTCGAGCGCCGCGTTGTGCGGGATTCGAATGGATTTTTCTTAATCTTCGTGTTGTTAGTTGTCAGGAAATAATGACGCCGTTATAGCTTCTCGAAAAATGTGCCACGTGTCGCTCTGTGCACCCTGACTCCAGTGCAACCTGGCGTTGGCGCAACCTGATGCTGCGGAACTTGATTGTTTGGCACAACATAATGTTTTGGCGCCATCAGATGATTGAGCACTTTAATGGGTGGCGCATCTTAATTTTTAGGCTCTACATTTATATAGATGCTGTGGTTTACATTCATTCATATCTGGACTTGTAGTTTCCCTAGAGATTGGTACAGCTTAATTCGTCGTGTCTAACGACGAAGGCTGGGCGTGTCCGATTATTTGGGAGCGGGTCGTAACAGTTTATTCTACTACTATTGCTAATTCTACTATATTATGACTTGTGTATTATGGATATTACTCCTTTTCTTTCCTTGTCTGTGTTAAAATTGTTGGATTCACACATTACGGGGGAGCTACTCATTTTGCGTACATGACAAAGTGGGACAAGAGCAATACCAAAATCAAATTTTAAATGACAACAACTACAATCAATGAACAAGTCAGGTATATTATTTCAAAGTTACATTTCAATTATATTTTGGTATAGACTCAAGTTTGTCAATTATCAAAATTGGAGAGATTGTTGGCCTATTGCCTAAAAGGCACACCTGATTTTGATAGCAACGACGACTTAAGTCGATACGCAAAATATACAAACTGCTACTAATGTTACAGGTCACTGAAATCAATATCAAAGGACGTACTATATCTAAAAAGAGCTTTCGAGTCGTCATCTAAAAGCAATTGTATTGGAATCCAGATCGAGTCATTTTTACATTTCTTCTGTATTTTACTTTTATTTGAGTCTAGGAAATATAAATACAAAATCGATTGGGATATTACTGGTTTAGGTTATTTCCAAGTCCACCTATCCAAAAAGTCTACCTACATCTCAAATCTACATATCTAAACAGCCCACAAACTCTATGCAATTTGGACCCCAAAAATCTTATTCTGGTTGACTGAATTCAGATAGAACTCTGATCGAGTTCGGTCCAAAAATTTTGAAAATCAGTTTCCTCCAAATCTGCATCCAACGTTCTTATGCGAGATTTTAGCATCCGAACTTTGCTCAAGTTCGGTCAGGAAAAACACTATAAATAGAGAAGGATTTTCATATTTCTAATAACTCATTCACTCTTCTCTCTATCTATTCCTAAAGTTTTTTTTAGCGATATAATATTTTCACATTTCACCGATACTACTCTTAGCCAGAGCCAGTAATGTGTCATGACCCGCTTCGCTTTTTGGGATACGAGTACGTGGCCAAGTCCAGCCTACGCCGCAGCATCGGCGGTAGTACGCTGTCTATGATAACAATGGTCCACAACAAGCACAACACGCATATATATCATCCATAACTAAGCCAGCAAAAATCACTAAAATATCCAATAGTCTCAATATTATAAATATGAAAAGTCCACTACAACTCAGAAAGTCTCGGGAACAAACCCGGATAACAGAAAATAAAATAGACAACTAACTCCAGAACTATAACTACTAACTAATGCGAATCCATAAGGAAGAAAATATGCTAATTCGTATCAGTGCTGGAACCGGGTACGCCAGTGACATCAGGGTCGCCAACATACTCACCGTAGACCTCGGGGCAGATCTCTTCGTCTAAAGCTGAAAAATAGTTATCCAGTCAGGATTGGAGCAAGATCACCATAACACTACATTACACAATATAGTATACAAGCATGAAGGAAAGATAAAAGGAATTTAATTGAAGATAAGTATAGGCATGACATTGTATGATAAGAAAGTACCTCTGAGACGTGATAACAATATGAAGGTAGACTTTGACATACCACTAAGACATGATGACAATAAGAAGATAGACTTGACGAAAGAAGAACAATAGATGACATGGCAACAATAATTAAGTCACGTGTACTGTGTGTTTTAGAATACCAACTTTCAGCATGCGGACGGCTTGGGATATCCGTCAATCATACGTGTGGTGCATGACTGATATTATGCAATCAATGTATAGGGAGTCTGTATTCAATTCGTTGACCACATGCTTACTTGTTGTATTCCCCCGCCCGACTCACTCACAATACATGTCCACTACGATAAACATTATCAATACGATAAACTGTAAACAATAAGAAACAATGAGTAAGGCATGAACATGTATGTATATCCAACCGATTCTAACTCTCGTGCACAATAGTAATCATGAACAACGACAATCATGAACCATAAGGGAGTAATAGTGAAAAGACGATACGATGATACATACAGTATAAAATAAAGGAAACATAGGTCATAGTGATACTTGCCTGCTTCGATGATGATAAAGTAACAAGTCAAGACGTCGTAGCCCGATCTACCCCGACACAAAAACAATCGCAAGTTAGATCAACGATTCCCACTCTAAAAATCCTAGAAAGTGGCTAATGGGTTAAATCAATTAATACTATTCTAATCCTGGAATAAATCATCTAAAATCCTATTTTAACCTATTTAATTCTAAAATAATAATCTACACACAAATATTTGGCCAAAGAAATTTACGGTTCCAAATTCGGGACCCGTGGCACGCAAACCGAGACATACTATTGACTAACTGGTCAAACAATATGAATTCCAAGTTTGAGTGTGCAATATGATAGATTTCAGTGCCATGAGTGCACCGGAATTGACCGTGCCACAAAATCACGATTTGATCAAAAGTTATCGCCATTATGGCTAACCATGACCAAATCGATGAACCGTTGACCAAAATTGACTTCTATGAACAAAATAAAATACTCGATGAAACTCTAAATTTCTGGAAAAATTATATATTGTATAACTCGGTGTCAGCTTTCCAAAACTTCAAACGGATCGTGAAACGGCGTTCGGGATCGCTCGGAATCTCGAAAACCGTGCGACGTGTTGATTTTTGGACAACCGACACTCAAATAATTATTCAGAAATTCGAGATCAAAATACCAGAAAATAAATTTTATATTCAGAAACCTAACCTCAATATGCTTTAAATAAAAAAACGGCGCACAAAAAGGAGGTCTAGATCAACGGCAATTGCTCCGCGTAGTCGAAGAACTCTCCCGAACTCTCCCACAAAAAGCTGCTGAATAAAATAGGGTTTCGGAAAAACCTAAATAAACTAATATATATATAGGAATAGGGAGTCGGTGGCTTGAAGCTAAGTCGGCTAGGCGGGGGACACGTGTCACCATCTTGTGGTCCCCGCCCAGATCCTGTGGTTGGGAACCGACGCGGCTAGGCTGGCCAGATGGCTAGTCGGCGGCTTCCATATAAGGAAATCAGCCGCCATCTCAGCGTGGTCAGCGCTGACGGGTGGGCCCGCACCCCGCACGTCAGCGGCTGACGTGTGGGCCCCCGCTCGGCAGACTGGATATTTATATTTTAAATTAATTACAGAAAATTAAATAAAAATCAGGAAAAAATCCTAAAAATTCCAAATAAATCCCAAAAAATTCCTAAAAATTCCTAGAAAATTCTAGAAAATTGTTTGAGGGTTCTAGAGCCCAAATAAATTATTTGTCCTAAAAAATACTCTCAGATGCCTTCACAACAATTTCTAGAAGCTTAAGAAAATAATGAAACCATACATAAAAATTTATCTAAAAATCTCCTAAAAATCTAAGAAATTCTAAAATAATAAAATGATGCCTTAGAGGCTGTCTGTGGACCCTGGGGACCACATATGTCCTAGTTTTACTATACTTAAGCTATAGGCTTAGGTACACACCCTTGTGATCCCAAATCAAATCTTTATTTACCTACGATTCAAACCACTATATAAATGATAATAATAAACAAAATAAAAAATACTCTCTAAAATAAATAAATAATTTTTGGGAGACAAGTGCTACAAACTATCTCCCTTAAAAAGATTTTTGTCCTCAAAAATCAAAACATCACAAATAGCATAGTATAATACCTAACTCTTACAAGCAATAATTTCTTAATCTAAGTCACGAAGAGATAATGGCTAGGAACATAAGGGAACTAACAACTATCTAAGCATGCATACCAACTAAAACTAAAGAAGGCTTTTAAGAAAACATATTTAAGTTACCTATGTCTTGGGGTTGAGTTACAGCCACAAATGCTTGTCCTTGACGTTGTGCTCCTCCAGACTGCTGTTGCGAAACTAGCTTATGAGCTGGTGCTGCGGGGCATTCTCGTACTTGGTGGCCTGGTGATCCACAAAGGAGACAAAGTCCTAACCTCTTCCTATAATGGTCCCACTTGTGTCCTTCTCTTCCACAATAATTACACTTAGGCTTGGGTGGAATAGGTTGTTGTTATGGCTTTGGAGGATGATGTTGATGCTAGATTTGAAGGGTCTTCTGAGAATTATTAGGACGTTTTGATGGTTCTTATGGACTACCATCTCTACCTCTCTTTTGGGAAGCTACTTTCTGCCTTAGGATAGATTCTTGACGCCTAGCTGCATTCAAGATAGCTGTATAGGATGTTGGGTCTACTGATGCTGTTAAACTCTGCAAGTTGTAATTCAGCCCAGAATGGAACTTCTCTGCCTTCTCTTCTTTCGTAGATACAATAGTAGGAGCAAAACGACTCAAGCGACTAAATTCTGTATCATATTCGTCCACTGTCATGCTCCCCTGCTCTAGTCGTATGAATTGATCCCGCAGCTCCTTTCGAACAGTAGTAGGGAAGAACATGGTATTGAAGAGTTCCGTAAACTCTTCCCATAACACATTCTTGCCCAACCGTCTTTCTTGTTCTACCCACCAATGATGCGCATTGTCTTTGAGCTGCAGCTTCACTGCTTTTATCCATTTCTCCGGTGGCAGCTCCGATGCCTCTAGTAGTGTCTCTATCTCCACTAGCCAGTTGGTGACTTCTATAGGTTTCTCCGAGCCAGTAAATGGAGGTGGGTTCATCTTGCAAAACCCATCAATAGTACCCACATGATTTTGTCGTATTTCTACGCTCCTTTCTAGAACATTAGCATGTCTCTGCTGAGTCTCCATCATGCCCTGGAGTATCGTAAGGAGATGAGCTCCATCCATAGTTACTCCTTGGGTTGGGGCTGTTGGTGGTGGTGGTGGAAGATCCTCAGCACTAACCCTATCTTGTTGATGGTTAGAAGGCTCTACGAACTCGGTACTCTCTGTTGTCGATCCCTCGGGTTCGGGAGTAGCAAAAGGGTTAGCTACCCTTTTCCCCTTACGGATCGCACTGTGCCTTGTCTCAACCATTGCAAACTAAAAGGAAAGAAAGGATATGGTTAGAATGGTAGATACAAACATATCGAAGAAATCACGGACGGAATCAAGCAAGATGCAAATTAAGAGACAATAAGATCTTAAGATAAAATAGACTCATAAGGTTAGAAGTCCTTTTTTGTGGATGATACAACCTCCTAACTTCAACTCTATTCGCAAGCTCGCAGTAGTACAACTAACTTAAGCACTACCATGAGTTCGCAGTCTTCTGCAAAATTGGACCTGCATGGGCCACCATAAAAACTTGTCACGACCCGCTCCGCTTTTTGGGATACGAGTACGTGGCCAAGTCCAGCCTACGCCGCAGCATCGACAGTAGTACGCTGTCTATGATAACAATGGTCCACAACAAGCACAACACGCATATATATCATCCACAACTAAGCCAGCAAAAATCACTAAAATATCCAACAGTCTCAATATTATAAATATAAAAAATCCACTACAACTCAGAAAGTCTCGGGAACAAACCCGGATAACAGAAAATAAAATAGACAACTAACTCCATAAATATAACTACTAACTAATGCGAATCCATAAGGAAAAAAATATGCTAATTTGCATCAGTGCTGGAACCGGGTACGCTAGTGACATCAGGGTCGCCAACATACTCACCGTAGACCTCGGGGCAAATCTCTTCGTCTAAAGCTGAAAAATAGTTATCCAGTCAGGATTGGAGCAAGATCACCATAACACTACATTACACAATATAGTATACAAGCATGAAGGAAAGATAAAAGGAATTTAATTGAAGATAAGTATAGGCATGACATTATATGATAAGAAAGTACCTCTGAGACGTGATAACAATAGGAAGGTAGACTTTGACATACCACTAAGACATGATGACAATAAGAAGATAGACTTGACGAAAGAAGAACAATAGACGACAGGGCAACAATAATTAAGTCACGTGTACTGTGTGTTTTAGAATACCAACTTTTAGCACGCGGACGGCTTGGGATATCCGTCAGTCATACGTGTGGTGCATGACTGATATTATGCAATCAATGTATAGGGAGTCTGTATTCAATTTGTTGACCACATGCTTACTTGTTGTATTCTCCTACCCGACTCACTCACAATACATGTCCACTACGATAAACATTATCAATACGATAAACTATAAACAATAGGAAACAATGAGTAAGGCATGAATATGTATGTATATCCAACCGATTTTAACTCTCGTGCACAATAGTAATCATGAACAACGACAATCATGAACCATAAGGGAGTAATAGTGAAAAGACGACACGAAGATACATGCAGTATAAAATAAAGAAAACATAGGTCATAGTGATACTTGCCTACTCCGATGATGATAAAGTCACAAGTCAAGACGTCGTAGCCCGATCTACCCCGACACAAAAACAATCGCAAGTTAGATCAACGATTCCCACTCTAAAAATCCTAGAAAGTGGCTAATGGGTTAAATCAATTAATACTATTCTAATCCTGGAATAAATCATCTAAAATCCTATTTTAACCTATTTAATTCTGAAATAACAATCTACACACAAATATTTGGCCAAAGAAATTCACGGTTCCAAATTCGGGACCCGTGGCACACAAACCGAGACATACTATTGACTAACTGGTCAAATAATATGAATTCCAAGTTTGAGTATGCAACATGATAGATTTCAGTGCCATGAGTGCACCGGAATCGACCGTGCCACAAAATCATTATTTGGTCAAAAGTTATCGCCATTATGGCTAACCATGACCAAATCGATGAACCGTTGACCAAAACTGACTTCTATGAACAAAATAAAATAATAGATGAAACTCTGAATTTCTGGAAAAAATTATATGTTGTAGAACTCGGTGTCAACTTTCCAAAATTTCAAACAGATTACGAAACGGAGTTTGGAATCGTTCGAAATCTCGAAAACCGTGCGACGTGTTGATTTTTGGACAATCGACACTCAAATAATTATTCAGAAATTCGAGATCAAAATACCAGAAAATAAATTATATATTCAGAAACCTAACCTCAATACGCTTCAAATAAAAAAAATGGCGCACAAAAAGGAGATCTAGATCAACGGCAATTGCTCCGCGAAGTCGAAGAACTCTCCCGAACTCTCCCACAAAAAGCTGCTGAATAAAATAGGGTTTCGGAAAAACCTAAATAAACTAATATATATATATAGGAATAGGGAGTCGGTGGCTTGAAGCTAAGTTGGCTGGGCTGGGGACACGTGTCACCATCCTGTGGTCCTCGCCCAGATCCTGCGGTTGGGAACCGACGCGGCTAGGCTGGCCAGCTGGCTAGTCGACGGCTTCCATATAAGGAAATCAGCCGCCAGCTCAGCGTGGTCAGCGCTGACGGGTGGGCTCGCACCTCGCACGCCAGCGACTGACGTGTGGGCCCCTGCTCGGCTGACTGGATATTTATATTTTTAAAAAATAGGTTTTTAATTACAGAAAATTAAATAAAAATCAGGGAAAAATCCTAAAAATTCCAAATAAATCCCAAAAAATTCCTAAAAATTCCTAGAAAATTCTAGAAAATTGTTTGAGGGTTCTAGAGCCCAAATAAATTATTTGTCCTCAAAAATACTCTCGAATGCCTTCACAACAATTCCTAGAAGCTTAAGAAAATAATGAAACCATATATAAAAATTTATCTAAAAATCTCCTAAAAATCCAAGAAATTCTAAAATAATAAAATGATGCCTTAGAGGCCGTCTGGGGACCCTGGGGACCACATATGTCCTAGTTTTACTATACTTAAGCTATAGGCTTAGGTACACACCCTTGTGATCCCAAATCAAATCTTCATTTACCTACGATTCAAACCACTATATAAATGATAATAATAAACAAAATAAAAAATACTCTCTAAAATAAATAAATAATTTTCGGGAGACAAGTGCTACATAATGACTTGTTCGATTTTGAGTCTTTGGTTTACATAGTTGTAAAGAGGTTGCAAGTCAGAAAACTTCTCAGTTTTCGGAGTCGATCGTGCGCTCGTCACCAAGCACGGTGTTGTAAAGTCGGTCCTGTACTTATCGCCAAGCATGATATTGTAAAAAGATGGCAAGCCCTCATTTATCTTGTAAATAGTAGATTAATAACGGGCAAGAGTACTCACGACCGGATTAGTCCTCTCAAAGAAAAACCAGTATATATCGCGGTGTTTACTGAGTTTGATCTTCTATCTCTTACTGTAATTTAAATTATTATCTCTTTATTTTCTGCCATAGATTATAACTGTTCAGTTTTTAATTGGTGATTATTTTTGCTGCACTCGCACACACTCTATTTACCCCCCTCTAGAGGTGCTCAATGGTCCTACACTAATCATGTGTTTTTTTTTTCTTATAAATCCTTACTTTCTTCCTTTAAGCTAACCCAGCCCAACCAAATTTGTTCTCACTTATTAAAAGCCAACTAACAAACCTACCTTAGCAATACCTAGCCGAGCCTAACCCAAATTTAGGTTTATACAACTTAGTTATGGAGCATGGGCGGGCAGAGTTATACCAACCCGATAATCCATCAACTGAACCCGCCAATATAGCGTAACACTCGAATAGCCATTGTTCTTCTTCCTCACTCGCTGGCTACTGTCGCGCTCTGCACAGTTGCAGGAGTAGGCCATGCCTGTACGATCGAGGTAGCGACCCACACTTTTTAGCCTGTCCAGCTACCCCTTCTCCTTAGGAACCACAACATCCTCCTCATACTCATTACCTCCTTCCCCATTTGAACTTCTTCACCATCTCTTCCCTCTTGCTGGCCGCGACTGCGCCATCCTTGTAGTCACACGACAAAGCAATGCTTCTCCTGTATCGCCACTGAGCTGCCATCACTTGGACGGACTGCCGACGTGACTCTCTGCCAAGCCACAGCCGCGCGCGCGGCCAGGCTCACCAAACAGCGGCAGCAGCGTCAACGACGGCATTGTAAATGCCATTGTCCACCGCTCGACCACCCCTATGGCCCCAACGACCATTGACGAACTCTCCCTGACAGCCACTCTTCTCTTCGACGTTCACAACAGGCTATTCGTGCATTTTGCTCGAAATCCCGTCGTGACTCGCGCGAAATCGAATCCAGAATCGTATTTCGGGACGACACCTCTGGACATATTTTTTGGACAATCCGACCGTTGGATCGTCGATCTGATTCTTTCATTTCAATCTCGGTATATACCTCTTCTTCACTAAAATTTAACCGTTAATTAAATTATTTGATAGATCAAAACTGACCACCAAGTTGATCGAATAAATTATATTATTTTTGGACAGTTTTATGGAGCCAACTTTACAGATTTATTTATCTTTCGTCGAACCTCCGGTCAATGTTCCACTAGTTCCTATACGCATCAGGTATAACCACCTTCATGTCATAAAAATTTCAGCTTTATAGGATTCGTTTGGTTGGTTGAAATCGACGCCAAAGTTGGCCTCTCGAAACCGTAATTTTCGAATCGTAAAATTCTAATTTTGAACCCGGGACTCCAGATTCCAATTCTGATGCCACCAATGGACTCGTGGCATCATTCAGGCTAAAATTTATATATAACTTGTAGAGTTTGGAGCAACTTGACCTCGACACGCATTTCGGTGCAAATCGGGTCCCTTTGTCCGAGTCAACGGGTCATTTTGAGATCGACTCATCGAAATCCAATTCTGGATATACCGTTGGGTTCTTATCATCATTATGGACTCATGGACATATAATTTGCTAGGTTTAGAGGACTTTTATCCTGACACATTTTTCGATGCAAAGTAGGTCGAACAACGGACATCGTTTTGATCGAAATTACCGTTTTGCTCCTGTATCCAAATTGGACTTTTGGATAGGCTATCCTAGCTAATTTGACCCTTATAGACATGTTGGTGATATTTGTTTCATCATCCGACAACGTCTGTATATTCTCCTTTATGTATCACCATTAATTATAATTAATTCCTATTCATGTTCATATTTCGGAATCCGTGCGTCGAAACTGAGATCAGTCGATTCCAGTGATCTCATACCGCTAAAATTGACAAGGTAACCATGTGGATCACCAGAATAAGATTATTAACCTTGT
This sequence comes from Iris pallida, assembly GCA_029216955.1. Lineage (NCBI taxonomy): Eukaryota > Viridiplantae > Streptophyta > Magnoliopsida > Asparagales > Iridaceae > Iris > Iris pallida. The sequence goes on from JANAVB010026997.1 coordinate 5,422,138, forward strand.
AGTTGATCATCTTGTCTCGATTTGCGCGCCGTAGGTTTCGTTGTACGAATAACGTGGTGCAAACTTGATATTTTTAATAATTTACAACTAGCAATTCATATTATTGGCAATAATGATTATAGAGACTAGTGCAAACTAGTCCTAGACGATGTAATAAACATGTGTCCTAGATAACAAAAGGTAATAGTTGACTAGAAACGACCCAAGCTCCCTAGGTGGGAGTTATTAGTCATATGTGTACTATAGTGTATGATATATATATTTGTTTGTGATTTGGGTTGATATATTTTTGCATGGAGTATGGTTATCATGGATAGTGGGATAGACTTTGGTACTGCAGTCTCAGCACAGTTTGGACAAACACCAGACAAGTGTACCTTGCCAAATCTTGTTCTTTAGTTTACAATATTTAGTTTTTAAATATATGCTTGATTATGTTATTGCATCACCTAGGGCCGTGTTCGGTAGTTCACGTCCGAATCACATTCGGGTGTCGATGGACGTTAGCGTCATCGGGTATCGATACTAGATATTCACATTTGTGTTACCGCGACAATTAGTTGTGGGGTATACTCTGACCCTAGGACATATTCATGTGACATTACATTACTTATGGATTCCCGTATTTGATTACATCTTGATATACGAAAATTAATTCGAGTATGATTCTAGGACGATGACATTGATTACATGTATTGTTTCTTTTCTATTATGACTCGTTGTCCTAGCTAGAGGTTCTGGCGGAGCGACTCATGGATACGATTCGTGAAGTCACATGGGCGGGGAGAATTTACACCGTGTGCTTGGGCTACTTTCCCATATTGTTACTGTTGTCGTACCCAAAGCCTTGAATATTCGTAGTTACCACAGTTTCTTATCGGAACTGCAGATTTATCATAGTTACCAGAGTTTCATACCAGAACTACAGAGTACACCGTGACAGCCCGCGTGTTCGAGTAATGTTTCTTAACTTTTTCATACTAGTTGGTTATGTTAGATTTACCCACTTTATCAGTCTTACTATACTTTATTTATTCATTCATTACTGTCGTACACTTGGCCTGTATATTATATACCTTATTGCGTCCCTCTAAGGACCTGGTTTCCTTCCAGGTTGGCTGAGTAGGTTTTGTTGAGCGCCTTGTTGGATTGTTGATGGTATTCATTTTAATACAGGTATTCAATCTTTCAGAGTTATATGTTTTATTTATTATTATTTGTATCTGCTTAGTAGTCTAGTATTTATAGACTCGTATTATCTTTTCAAGTCTATTCGAACAAGTATGATTATTGGGCTATAAACTAGTATTCATATTTCCCTTTTGTTATGTTTTTGTTAATTGGATTGAGATATAGAGTTGATATAGTGATAGTTACACCATTTCTAACAGCTTATACGTATTCTAGTCCGACTAGAGTTTGGTTGAATACGTAACTGGCCCATGCCACGTGGCTCGGTCTCGCGTATTTTGGGACTGGGGCATGACAAATAAGGTCCATTTGTGTGACAATATCAAGGTCGTGCCTCGCAACACGGTGTAACCCATTCATACTTGTCTTACGGACTTTTCCGTTTCAACATAGAACCGTCTCAAACCATACCAATGTTCTAAAAGTCGGTAAAAATTGGCACCTAGGCGCCGGGCAGCCGCCTAGGATTCGGCAAAAATCGGCCTTGTGGGTGATCAAGAATTAAATTGGCAAAAATTGGCTGCCTAGGCGGGTGTAGGCGGGCGGTCGTCACCGACCAACATAAAAAAAATTAATTTTTTTCCTTTTTTTTAGGGCACATACCCGACCCGAAACCCATAACTAAAGGTGAAACCCTACCTTCTAGCCGCCTATTCTTCGAGAGGGAGAGATTGAGCAGCAGCAGTAGTAGCAAGAGATAGAGAGCAGCAGCAGCAGGCGGAGGGAGCAGCAGCAACAGCAAGCGGAGAGAGTAGGGTGTAGGTGAGTCTTCTTCCTTTTTCCTTCTTTCTTCTTCTTCTTCAGCTACCGTTTTTTTTCTTCTTCTTCTTTTTCTTCCTCAGCTACGGTTTCTTTTCTTCTTCTTTTTCTTTCCTCTGCTACTTTTTTGGCAGCGACAAATGGTTTTTTCTTCTTCTTATGCTATTTTTTCTTCTACCAACTTTTGTTGGCCGAATATATACTACTACTTTTTTTTCTTCTTCTTCTTTTTTCTATTCTTCTGTTGGCAGCAACACTATATTTTGTGATCTGTTTACAAAAAAATACTTTTCATTACAAAATTAAGTGAAATAGAAAAAAATTGTGTGGCAACAGCACTAATTTATGTATTTTTTATGTGAAATAGGAAAAAAAATCTGAAAGTGGATCTAATACTGCATCCTCTGACAACATTAACGTTTCAAGTTCATCGATGCTTAGGCGTTCCTCTATTGATATTAGATGGGAGTATGGTTCATTGGTTGATCCTACAAATCTAGACAAATTAAAATGCAAATTATGTGGCAAAATTTGTTCTGGAGGGATTTATAGGCTCAAACACATGTAGGATATATTAAGGGGAATGTGGCCTCATATCCAAGATCTACGAAAGAAGATTAAAATAAATGTAAGGCGGCTATTGAAGCTAGCAAAGTTAAGAAGAAGGAGGAAAAAAAAGATGAAATCATAAGCGAAGAGGTACAAATTGATGAGAAAGATGAAAAAATTGAAATTGTGGGATCAAAGAAAAGACCACATTTTTTTGGAGCTATGGACAAATGGGCACATCTATCAATCCTGATAGTGGGGTAAATCCGGCAAAAAGACTAAGACAACAAAATATGAATGAGGCATTATTCAAAGAAAAGACGGAAGCTGTGCATTAATATTTTTGGACCTCGTATGACACTCACACAATAGATCTTATGCTTGAAGGGATTGCTAAAATTTCTAATTTCAGAGATGTGATCGAGACAGTAAAGGCATTCACAGTGTTCATTTATTTCCATTATAGGACATTGACTATGATGAGAAAATATACAAAAAAATGTGACATAGGGAGACCGGATGTGACTCGATTTACAACGACATTCTTGACTTTGCAAATTTTGTTTGAGAAGAAGCATAAGTTTTATGCATTGGTGAGTTCTTCTGATTGGGAATCAAGCAAATTGTGTCATGGTACCGCAAAAGGAAAGAGAGCCTCTGCCTTTGTGGTCAGTGCAAGCTTTTGATCTGGTGTAGCACTATGCTTGCGATTGTTTGCTCCATTAGTCAAGTTACTTAGATTGACCGATGGAGATAAAAAACCATCAATGGAATTTATTTACGGGGAGCTTAAGCAAGTGAGAGAACAAGTAAAGACTGTGTTTCAAAACAATGAGATGAGCTATAGGCCGATCATTGAAATCATTGATTCGAAAGCCGCAGGTCGCCTTGATACCCATTGCATTTGGCGGACTACTTGTTGAATCCTTATTATGCATATAAGGATACTAGTAGCTTTGATGATCCAACACTTAATGATGGTCTTATACAATGTGTTGAGACTTTCTTCTATGTAACTCTACTTTTCCAATATTAAGAATTTGTGCATTTCTATAATTTTCTAATAATTTCTAATGTCTAGCCACTTAGATATTTTCTACTACTTGTCAATTTGTATTCTAAATTCTAAATTAGTTTTATTAAATTCTTATTAATTTTTCCTAAGTGATCCTTTATTATTATTAGCAAAACCTTATTTCTATTGTTAACTTGTCCCAAGCCAAGCATCTGTTGTTCTGGGCCAATAAACCGAACCTTAATAGCCAGCCCATGACCAACTTATCAGCCTATAGCTGATGATCAATGGGTAGTAGATATCGGGTTCCAACCTAAACCCGGATTCCTTGGACCCTTTTCTTTTGAAAGTTCGATCGATACAACCAAAATTATCATCAATCTCTATTTCCTGTCCTTGTATCGATACTGTTTGATGAAATGACTGAGTCAGCTTGGCCTTATCATTCTAGACACAAGGCCGCGTGTATCGGACTCCGCGGAACATTCTTAGAGTTGAGGTATAGTTCTCCTATAATTTCTGTATCTTGGGATCGATTAATTAGGTTGGGGAAATTATGGCACGCCGGTGGGAAGTCTGCCTGGGACACTTGGACACTTAGACCCAATCTTTGATGGATACCAATGGAAGAAGGAAGTATATATTTCCAGGAGAGGACTGAGTCCAGGAGTGGAGATCAGACACGAAGACTTATAATCTTATGCAGGTGACATGGCGGTAGCACTTTATGCTTCTCTGCTCTGCGACTATTTCAAATTCAAACGTTACTATTGTTGGACCGTTGAATTTGAATATACAGGAGTTAGGGTTCAGTTGATTGGGGTTGGACTATTGAAGTTGGGTTCATGTGTCAAACTGAGGGCTATAATCTTAGGTTCAGCTGAATGGTATTTCCTTGTGGTATTGGACCAGTAGGTCATCCAAGTTCGGTTGTTGGGGACTCAGTTGATTGGGATGGATTTTTGAATGTTGGGCCATATTGGGCCGAGTCAGGGTACGTATCTAAAGGTTGTAATAATAGTTTATTTGGCATAGATTAAGTTAGTTGCAGGCTTGGTAACAAGGTTGTATGATTTGAACCATATAGGGACCTTCTTAGCTAGTAAGGACGAGTTCATGATTAAATGAGCGTTGGTAGCTATTGGTTGAGTGTGAAATAGCTTCACAATTAAGAATCTAGATATTGTTAGAGTATTATAAGAATTATTTTCGTGATTTCTAAAAACCTATTTTCTATATTTTAGGTGATATAGAGATTGAAACCCCCCCAAAAAAGGCAAGTACTTGTACTCGATCATCACATGCATGCATTTCATAGTGCACTTGACTTGCTTGTATTTACTTGCACTTGCTTGTATTGTTTCATGTCATGTCATGTCGGGGAAGGAAGAACACCAAAGGGCATGTAGTCACCTAAGCCTAAGCGTGTACCTGATTGGAGTATAGGCATGATATACCATATACCATACTTGCATGCTAGTATATCGGCGCCCTATACGACACGCTTGTTTACTTGACTGCTTGTACATAGTACACGGTATGCCTTACTATAGACATATCTGATAGCATATTGTTGCTATATACCTTATTCTTGATAGTTTAGCGTACATGGTATGCCTTACTATAGACATGCCTGATAGCATACCATTACCCTATACTCTTGACTTGATTCCTGATAGTGTAGCGTACTTGGTATGACTTATTATACGCATGACTGATAGCATACCATTGCACTATAGTCTTGACTTGATAGCCCTACATTCTTGACGGTGTTCTATTGCTTGTTCATGTAGTTAGTGCATTGTCAATTATTTTTCTGTACTTATTTGTTTCTGTTAGTTCCTTTGATATTCCGTGATTGGTTGAGCTACTTGCACTTTGCTCTTTCCTGACAGGATCGTTGATTACAGGCGAGGTTGATCCCTTAGATTTTCATGACTAGCAGCGGAGCTCACCGGATATTGAGGTGTAGATTCATGCATAGGAGATTGATTGGATGTATTTGAGTATATGTTGTCGTTAGATAGCCTTTACCTTTTACCTACTTTGTATCCGGTCATTCATGCATAAGCATGTAATAATTGTATAGTGATCTATGATGATTAGTAGTAGATAACTCGTGATAGATGCTGTGATGAGATACATGATTATATTAGATGATGATTGGACCAGACGGTTGACTACCGCTATCAACGATAGCATTGGCCGGGCATGACTCGATTTGTACCCGATTATTCAGGAGTGGGTCGTGACATTCCCTGATGATTTGGACATGCAAGATCAAATCATGAATGAGGAGTTGGGTAATTATAAGATAAAAGATGGTTCATTTGGAAGACCTTTGGCATTGAATGGATATATGAACAATGATGAAAAGTATAATCCAGGTATAACTATATAGTTATTTAACAATGTTTGACTTATGTTTCATTGAAATTGAATTTTTATTTGCTAATAATTACAATTTATTTTGATCAATAGTACTTTGGTGGTCAAACTATTGAGGTTCTACCCCCAAGTTGTTGAGAATTGTAAATTTTTTTAACTTTAACTACAAGTTCTTCCAGATGTTAGAGAAATTGGAGCACATTTGAGGGGGGTAAGTATAATATAATCATAGATTCATAATAAAGTATATATCAAACTTTGTATAATTTTTTTCATGTAGATACATACAAAGAAAAGAAATAGGCTACATGTGGAAAGGTTGAACAATCTAGTCTATGTGCAATTCAATGCAAAATTCATAAACAAGAAGAAAACATAGGTAACTAATAATTTGTTACATTCTAGTGAGCCAACACATGCTCAAGGATGGATGGTAGAGGGTGGTGATGATGATGAAGATGATAGTGGACCACACTCGGGACTTACTTGGACAATGGTTGCACAAGCATCGGATGCAGACGACTACTTACAACGTAAAAGAAGTAGCAGAATTGTCGTGCCAGAACAAGAAGTTGAATCAGATGATGGCACCAAAGATGGAGGAGATGAGGATCTTAAGTGTGAATCTGATGATCCTTCTACACATTTTGTTGATTATAAAAATGAAAAAGTGTGGTCCGTACCGACGTACACTTAGAGGAAACAGATAAGATATTGTTATTTTGTATTGTTATTGCTATATTTTGTTAGTATTAACTATTTGAATTATGTTTGAACCTGTAGTCTTGTACTATGAATTTGACTATGTTTTGTTATTATGAGAGACTTTGAATTTGGGGCATAATTTTTACTTAAGCATATTTTTAACTCCTAGATTATTATTTTTTATATGCGGTGACCGCCTAATATTAGAAGGCCGCCTAGACGGCCTAGGCGCTAGGCGGTGGGTGGACTCCCGCCTAACGCCTAGCACCTTTTACAACCTTGAACCATACTCGTAAACTTGTGTTATTGACTCAAACAATCGACGCCACATCTCGTGCCGAAGCACATATCTCTACTATAGCCAAATCTTAGGCTCCATATTTGTGTTGCCATTTCTTTGACTCATTCATGTCGTGCTTATACTTCATATGACTCAACCGACATGTGCATGCAGATTGATGCTCAGCACACCGACTCATCTATATGAAGGGTTATTGGCAATTCAAGCCATCTTGGACATTGATGGGTTAGACGACGATCATTCAGTAGCAAGGTAGCTAGCCCTACTGAACGCCCCGAATCACCAAGCATTTCAGAATCATCCTTCAGTCAAACTACCTGAACTGCTCCGCAATGCCTCGTGCTAGTACGTCGGACACGACAAACTTGTTCCCCTAGGTACGAATCGATCCCCGTACCCTGACAATCGTTCGAAAAACTAAAATCTTGTGCATAAGCTGTCAATGACCATGCAAGACTCTACTCAATCTGACGTACTTATAAGACCAATTCTCATATCATCTTTTCCCATTTCTCATCTCTATGTAGCTTCCAAAACCGGAGATTACCTAGACGACTACTGGTCCTGAGAACTTCCATGTTACAATATCAACATCTCATGTCTCAAACCCAAGAACATCTATTTGATAGCCTTCATGCTTAATTTGACCCAATCGTGTTTCGTGCAGTGCCACCAACCAATTCATAATCTATGTGACAAGCTTTGATACCATAGGAACATGGCAATGAAATCGTAGGAAAGTGCCTGCTATGAATAGCATTGAGACTGTAAGAACGTGCCTGCTATAACGTTAAGTCGATAGTCCGTAGCATAATTTTTACTTAACTCAATACGTGAGGTCGAAATACCGAATGCCAACTTTTAAAACCATCATGGAGTGATATCTAGGCAACAGTTAACAATTCTATGTTCTATACGCATTTGATACCATAGGAACATGGCAATGAAACCGTGGTTTCGTACAGTGCCACCAACCAATTCATACTCTATGTGATAAGCTTTGATACCATAGGAACATGACAATGAAACCGTGGAAATGTGCCTGCTATGAATAGCATTGAGATTGTAATAACGTGCCTGCTATAACGTTAAGTCGATAGCCTGTAGCATAATTTTTACTGAACTCAATAAGTAAGGTCGAAAGACCGAATGCCAACTTTGAAAACCATCATGGAGTGATATCTAGGCAACCAGTTAACAATTATATATTCTATACGCATTTGACACAACGAGATTCTTTCCTAGCTATGTGGATTCATCTATTTTATTATCAAGCCTATTCAGTACAATAAAAACTTTCATTTATTATTGTGAAGGCCAAGCTAAGGCAAGTTCATCGAAGACATCCACCAGAGCGAGGTGTTGCCTCGACCGAGCGGGACTTTGAGCAAGTCGTTGCATAGCCAAGTCCAAACGTCGTTGCATTTTTATTCCTTCGGTTGACCTGAGTAGGACGACGCACTACATGCTCGAGGAAGGAAATCTTCACCAAGTATGAGCCTACTTAAGAGAAGGTTTCTGTGGAAAACAAGACTCAAGCTGAAGTGACCAGGGGATCGGGACAGTGGTGTTGAAGTTGACTTTGAGGAAGTCACTTACACTGGAGAACGTGAAGAATCTGCCGATGATTGCCAAGAACCTGAACTTAGGGAGTCTGTTGTGCGAGAGGGCTTGAGGATGGATATCAATGCTAGTCAAATGGTGATGTCCGACAAGGGAGCTTACTTCGACAAAGCCTTTTGTATCGAAGGAATGTTTAAACTGTAGCTTGTAACCTCTGATAGCATCTATGCAGTTTTTTTTTGGCTACTCCCTTGAGTTTTGGCATAATAGGCTAGGACATGTGCATTATAAAATGATCAACAAGATATCTAGTTTAGGTCTTATCACCAAATATGGGGGTAAGGAGTTGGAGAAATGTGAAGTCTGTGTGCAGATGAAGATCGTCAGGAAGCCGTTCAGAAGAGTTAACATGAGAACATATCTTACGGAGTTGGTACACTCAGATATATGTGACTTCAAACAATTTTCCACGAAAGCCGGGATGAAGTATTTTATTACTTTTATCACAATTTCTAGAATTACACGTTCATATATCTTCTTAAATCAAAGGATGAAGCGTTCGAGAAGTTAAAGGTCTTCAAGGCTTAAGCTGAACGTCAAACTGGTCAACAACTCAATGTAGAAGCATAAAATTTCCCGAGCTCAGCCAAGCCCGAACCACATCAAATACGGAGCACTTAGGCCTGGAGACCTGCAATGGAACGCCAAGTCCCAACAGCACTATGCTCCAGAGTACGTTGCCGTTGTAGAACCAAAGACAACCAGTCCACTCCATGCGACCAGGACACATGCGGCCCAGACACCATACGACTTCCCTTTCAAGAAGCCTCTATGCAGCCAAGGAGATAGGCAGCTCAGACAACTTCACAAATGTAAGCCCCTGTTATTTAATTAATTTTTAAATCAAGGGTTTAAGTGAAAATGACATTTTTAGCCTTAAAATAATTTATTATAATTATTAGAAATTTTCTAGAATTTTTAAATAATTTTTAAATGGTTTTTAAAGCCTAAAATATCATTTTACAATTTATTAAATTGTTTTTATAGTAGTTTATAATTAATTCAAATGTTTTAAATCAAAAATATAATATTTGATTTGTCTGTGCAAATTAGAATTTGTACAGAACACAGCAGGATAGGATTTGCAAATTAGAAATTTTATATAGTTAAGGCGGTGGGGTATTTCGTAAATTACGAAATGTCAGGGTTTTTTCTGCAAATCTGACCGACGACCACCCACGTCGACGGTCAGAGCTTTGTCGTCTTTCCCCGCCGACTTGCCGAAACCCTAACCCTAAACCCTAATTTACTAATCGAAACCCTAATATAACCCCTAAATCCTAGCCTATAAAGCCCTCCCCCGACAGAAACCCTAACTTCATTCCTCTCCCTGACCACCGTAGCCACCACCATAGACTCTTCTTCTCCGACGAGTCGCCAGAACCCTAGATTTGATCTAGGCGTCGCCACCGTCCACTTTCCGACGAGCTACCACCACCAATCGGTTCGCCTCGACGAGATGAACTCGGCCATATTTTTTCCAACGCATCCCGACGTCTCCTCCGCCGTGCAGCATCCCCGACAGACCCCGTTGGTCGGACACGTACGTGTCATTCCCTTCCTGCTACGTGTCTGTATCTCGTATACACATGGAAGGGTCACCGTGTGTTGATGAGTCTCGTAATGGCCTTGGACACGGCTAATTCGTGTCAGAACGCGAGTTCTTGCCTCGGACACAAGACTCGTATCGAGTCCAGAAACCCGTGTCCCTAACTGTCTGGACACGGGTATAGGTTAACGGGTTTGGGTTTACTGTGCTTATGGGTTCGGGTTTACTGTTCATGCGGGTTTGGGCTCGGCCCAATGGGTTTTGGGCTGAGTTATATATATATATATATATATATATATATATATATATGTATATATATATAAGTATTTTATATTATACTGTTTATATATATATATGTATATATATGTATACTGTTATATACTGTATTTATATTATATTATAAGTATTCCTTATATACAGTATATATATGTTATATACTGTTATATACTGTATTATAAGTATTCCTTATATATATATATATATATATATATATATATATATAAAATCTTTATTTTTATATCTTTATATACATATTTATATACTATTTAGTATATTTGTACTTTTATGAATATGTATGATTTGTGCTATATTTTAATATGTGTAAATTTATATGTTATATTATCGTCAATAAATACTATTGATATGTATATTTTAATACATTAAAATATATTATATATTATTATTTACTTACGTATTTAATTTCGTATTTTTACGTATTCTGTGAATTATGGCCATTTGAGTCCAGACCTAGCATGGATTTTGTGGACTCAAATGAGTCTAAATACATTCAAGGTCTGTACGAGTCATATCGGACTTGATTCGTGGCCTTGGGTCCCGTATCTGGACTTCGGTTCAATTTCATATACGTGGATAAATATATTAAATAATTATTTATTTATTTTTAGAAATTGTACCTTGCTGTATTTGAATTTTTAGACAGTATATAAATGCTGTAAAAATCTAGAATAATTGTATTTAAATACTATGTTAATTTAGCTAATTTAATATAATTTTTCCAGGATTTAATATGTATTGTTGCCATTTTATACAAATAGGAAAACAGAACTCATTTTCAAGGTACCCATGTTTAATGATTTTTAATAAATATCTATATTAGTTTATAAATTCCAAAAAAATTAGTACAAATTTTTACAATTAACAAGGATTATTTTGGTACTTTATTTTATATATATTGGATCTTTTTTCTATCTTAATAATTATTGGAACACAGTGTACAATCTGATTATTAATTTGATAATTATGTCGTGTGAAGTTATGTGTGATTTTGGGATATTTTAGTATTGGGACCTTACCCTACCTTAGTATAGAGACCCTAAAAAGTTAGTTTAGGTATTGTGTCACCCCATATTGGTCTCCTATGCTAAAGTCATCACTTGGCTAGGTGTCCAATTAGAAAGTCGTGTCACACCACTAGTGTCCTAGTCTTGAGCTTAGTATGGAAACTAAGATTGTATATCCTTTTTAACAGTGACAGGACACTGGACTCTATAGCTTCGTATTCATATCCTTGTTTTGCATGAGGCAAGTACCCCTACAAACTTTACTTACAGCATATAATGAATTGCGTATGAACTATGTTAATACAGTTACTTAAATGGAAAATCATATCCTACTTGTTGTATTGTACCCACCGTATGTTTCACATGCTTTAAATTGTTCTTGTATTCACTCGCATATTATAACTTGGGTTATAGGGAAACTGATAGCTGAGTACGTGATCATGCCCCATTCTTTCGTATGTATGTACCGAGCAAGGTCGTATTACATGCATACCTTGTCGTAGGCCATTATCCCGCATTTCGGTATGTATGTACACCTATGCTTGTAGACTTATACGTACGTACATCTTATTACATGTAGACTTGTACACTGGTACATTTTATACCTATTGACGACCACGTGCATGCTCCAGTTTTAAACATGTACGTCTGTCATCATGACAAATGTATCTTCTACATGATAGATTGTAATATGCCCTGATTCTGGTTTATTACTCCTCTTTTCATTCCATGTTCCATATATTTAGTTTGTAGAATCAGTACTTGCTCCATTCCTGACAGGAAACATTGCAGGTTTACTTACCGAGGAGAAATTGCTATGTGATTCCTATTATGGGGTCACTATTGAGGATCAGGCTTTAGCCCACGAGGATGTACCTACTGGAAAACTCGTCTAGTTTGTTATTTTAGTTGCTCTGGACTTTGAGAGCAGGACTGTTTAGACTATGTATTTTGTTACTGGACTTGTATCCAGTTTTATATTTTGGCCATGTATCTTTAAACATATTCATATATTAGATGTTGTGTTGTGATGATTTCTTCAATATGACAAATGGAACTGTTAGCACACTTTGATATTTTACTGTTTACTTTTAAAAGAATAGCTTACTACGCTATAACTCAAGCGTAGGCTGGACATGCCTCAATCCGTCCCAACAATTTGGACAGTGGGTCGTGACATGTTTTTAGTGGTGGCCCATACAGGTCTTTGACTTAAATTGTTTGGTTACACCAAGCATACCTGCAACTAGGATTGTAGGATAACTTGATAAAAACTAGGAACAACATCTAGAACACCTAGAGGATTTCTAGGATTGCAACATAGGAAACTCATCACAGCATGGACCGTTATTATAAATTAGATTTTTTGTTTGTTTGTGATTGTTTACTTAAAAAGTTCTTATAGTTCTTTTATTTTTTATTAGATGGTGCTCACACGCTCATCCCAGTATGCCATACCTGAAAATGGCGTACTTTCTATCCAGCCGGTCGACTAGTTGACCGGAGCACTTCCACCTCCATCTACCATACACCCCCACTTCATAAATCCACCAACCCAGACGCCTCCACCACCTTCTAAATTATAGTTCCAGCAGGACCAGATGATTCCACCAACACCTGCTGCTATACCTGCTCAGAATTCTGTCACTCTCGACGGAAACCAGCTACTTACCCTGATCCAGGGGTTCCTAACGACCCATCAGGAGCAGACCACCCTACTTCGCTAAAGCATGGAGAAATCTGCGGAGCGTACAATAATCCCACCACCGGTAGAGCCACGACCAAGAGCAGAGAATATCAAGGACTTCATGAACTTGAACCCCAAGGAGTTCATGGGGACTGAGGGCATCATAGTCGCAGATGACTGGTTGGACTCAGTAGAGAGGAAGCTCCTCGAAGCTAGGTTGCCAGGCGACCTTTAGGTCGACGCAGCAGGATTTCTGCTGACAGACTTAGCAGGAGTCTGGTTCAGGAATGAGCTACTATTTGCGAGAAGGGGAGCTACATGAGATCAGTTCAAGATCCAGTTCAAGAAGAAAATTTTCTCGACTACCGCTAGAGTAGACATGGGGCTACAATTCTAGAACCTACAACAGGGGAACCATTCAGTTGACGAGTATACGACGGAGTTTAGTCGTTTGAGCTGTTTTGCCCCTAGCCTAATTTCAGACCCAGAGGAGCTGGTACGTAGATTTTGCCATGGTCTTGTCCCAGACATCGGCATCCTCCTAGTTGGCAAACGGGACGACTGACTACTACCAAAGCCTGGAGTTGGCTCGGGGAAAAGAGGAGCGTCTTCTGTCTTGCAAGAGGCCAGCTTCTGGACACAACGAGGGACCTTCCAAGCGCTAGGCTTTCCAGCCGGGAGCGCCGACATCACACCCGCAGACATACCGTCCTCCCGCACCACATCACCTAACACCACCAGTTAGAGCCCCGGGACCACAGCAGCAGAAGTGAGTTGTGTGTTCATACTGTAGGAGGCCAGGGCATGACTATGCCATCTGCAGGAAGAGGTTGAGGCAGTGCTTAGCTTGTGGGTCTACCACCCATCAGCTTCGGGATTGCCCAACAGCGAGGGCGCCAGGCACGGGACCGCCTAGGGGACAACCGCTCCTGACCCAGCAGCAGCGGTTTGGGCAGCATCGGCAGCAGCAGAAAGGACCCCAGATGAAGGCTTATTGTCTAGATCTTGAGGCGGAGCCGGAGCAGGTTTCAGAGCCAGATTATTTGGCCGATGTCATCACAGGTTATGTTTATTTGCATACTTTTTTAGCCATATGCTTGTTTGATTCTGGTGCATCACATAGCTTTCTGTCATTAGAATTTCTGTAAAAACACCATTTAGTAGCTACACCTACCAAGGAGATGAGTAGAGTAATGACGGGAGACGGACCGGTACCCATTAGAGCTAGATGCTCTATTACTATAGCAGGGAGAGAGAGTTTAGAGGATGATTCTTTGTGATGCTACTTCTCGGATATGATATCATATTGGGAATGGATTGGCTTAGCTACGCTCACGCAGCTATAGACTGTTATGAGGGTATTATTTTGTTCAGTCCCCCAGGAACGGCACCATTCAGTGTCAGGAGGACAAGGCCGGATATCAGCCTAGAGACGAACTAATGTGCTATAGTTGGGGAGCTAGCACCGCCATACCCTATCATTAGGAAGTTTATGGATGTATTTCCAGAAGATCTTTCAGGACTTCCACCTGACAGAGATGTGGAGTTCACTATAGATTTAGTACCGGGCTCATCACCAGTGTCCCGGGCTTGTTATAAAGTGAACCCCAAGGAGGCCATAGAGATGAAGGAGCAGATCGATGACCTGTTGAGAAAGGGTTTCATCTAATCTAGTACTTCTCCATGGAGACCACCAGTGCTCTTTATGCCAAAGAAGGATGGTACAGTCCGGTTGTGCATTGACTACCGGGCATTGAATGCCATCACCATTAAGAACAAATATCCTCTGCCTCGGATAGATAATTTGTTCGACCAATTGAGTGGGACGAAGGTGTTATCCAGGATAGACTTGAGATCAGGTTACCACCAGATGAAAGTCAGAGCTGAAGACATCCAGAAGACTGCGTTCAATACCAAGTATGGGCAGTACAAGTTTTTGGTGATGCCATTTGGTCTCAAAAATGTGCCAGCTATCTTTATGAACTTGATAAATAAGACATTTCACCAGTATCTGGATAAATTTATCGTGGTATTTATCGATGACATCTTGATATACTTAAAGACGCCAGAGGAGCATGAAAAACACTTACGGATAGTTCTGGGGATTTTAAGGAAGGAGAGGTTGTATGAAAAATTGTCGAAGTGCGAGTTCTTTCTTGACCGAGTAGAGTTTCTCGGTCATGTGGTCACTGGAGAGGGGATCTCAGTAGACCCCAGGAAGATTGCTGCTGTCGAGACATGGAAGGCTCCGACATCAGTTTCAGAGATTAGGAGTTTCTTGGGATTAGCAGGCTATTACAGGAAGTTTGTCCAAGACTTTGCTAGAATAGCCGAACCTATGACGAAGCTGACACAGAATAACACAGAGTACATCTGGTGAGAGGACTACCAGGCAGCATTTAAGGAGCTGAAGAGGAGACCGACGACCGCTCCAGTTCTGACATTACCTTCAGGATCTGGAGGTCTCACCATTACAGCGACGCTTCTAGAAAAGGGCTAGGATGTGTTTTGCAGCAGCATAGAAAAGTGATTGCCTACGCATCTAGACAATTAGGGACTCATGTACAGAACTATCCTACTCACGACCTAGAACTAGCTGCGATGATCTTTGCACTCAAGTTGTGGAAATACTACTTATACGGAGAGCGAGTGAAAATCTTTACAGACCATAAGAGCTTGAAGTATATGTTCACGCAGAAGGAGCTGAGCATGCGACATAAAAGATGGTTGGAGTTGATGAAGGATTTCGACATTAATTTGCAATATTACCCCGGAAAGGCAAATATGGTAGCAGATGCGCTGAGCAGGCATCCGATGACATGGTATCTGATGATGGATCGACATTTGTGGGAAGATCTGGAGAAGCTCGGTATTGAGATGATTCAGCCAGGATCAGTGATACAGATGATGGCGCTAGATATTCAGTCAGGTCTGATGGAGCAGATCAAGGAGACTCAGTCTACAGATGAGAGCCTCCGCAGACTCAGAGTTTAGACTTTAGCTGGTTTGCTTGTATGACTTCTCTATAGCAGAGGATGGATCTTTGAGGCACGACGACTGGTTATACGTGTCAAAGGGTGAGCTGATAGAGGCAATCTTGCAGGAGGTGCACCGATCGTGATATTCTATTCACCCTGGTGCCAACAAGATGTACCGTGTGTTACGGGAACATCTCTTTGGCACGGGATAAA